>PVKH010018013.1:0-15253 GCA_004027955.1 Chaetophractus vellerosus | reverse complement strand
TGCTCATGCAGACAGTACCTGAGTCTTCAGTGTTAGATCATATTAAATCTTTTGAGCCTCAGAAAAGGGGTTTCTACAGCAAAATACCCTATGCCATCACCCAAAAAGCCCCCCTCCTTTACTGTACTCAGGCCTCACCGCTTACACTTCCCAGGATTTGGACACCATTCCTCTACCCATAAAATTTTTCATATACCTGAAGATTGTTAAATTATCTCTGACTTCTCATTTAGAGGAGAAATAATTCTTGTTCTTTTAGCCTTCTCTCAGAGGTATTAGCCTTCAACTCCTTTATCACTTTCACTGCTCTTCTTTGGAACCTGTCCAAGTATTTCACAGGCTTCCAAAGTTTTGGAATTTAGGATTAGGAACCATGTTCTGACAAATGAGAGGATGATTTCAGATGCAACATAGCATACATTTCATACAATCCTGCAGCATCATGCTTGCTCGTATCAACTACAAAGCAAATAATTTTATTGCTCCAAATAACCCTTCATTAATCTCTAAGTTTTCTAAGATGTAGCAGACATTTCTTGTGTCATGGTTGTATGTCATGTTTGTTTCTTTCTCCAAAAGAGTGAGAGTAGACACTAAAATTCAGAGTGATCAAGAAGTACAGATATATTCTATTCATAGGTATACAGCAGAGATTAGGAAGTATGAAACAAATATGAAACAAGCCAGGTAAGGCCTACTTATTTTGTGGGATGAAAGAAGGATTGAACAAAAGAGTGACAGATTGAAGTGATTTTCTTTAAATTATAAAAATTTCAGCATGATTTTCAGGGATCCAGTACGATGGGTTGAAGCCTATTCTTGATTAAGAACATCAACATTAATTAATTAATTGCCCAGGTTAGCCCAAGATGGCCCTTCCAGGTTTTGCACTGCCATCAGCTGCTAGAAGGAATGCTGTACCAGGCAATGAGGAGAACCCCTAAATGGGAGCAGTGAGCTTTTCTACTTTGTGTAGAGTTTCAACAGTGAGGACACAGGACACTAGTCTTATTAAGAGATGGTAATACTGGTTTCTTAACGCAACTCCTTCATCTCTCACAAGCAAGCTGTATTACAATTTTAAATAACTCGGCTTTTGCCCCAAGTGTCTATACAGTGTATCTGAGTGCAGGCTGCTAGACAACCATGGCCCACATGGCTACGCGGCTTCTTTCTTTTACACGTGATTTTAGAAGATAACAAAAGCCCACTCTTCTTCAGAAGGATGGCCGTGGAAGAAAGAAAGTTATAGGATTCGATCTAGAATGCCTGCACAGACGAACCTGGCTGAACTTGTTTTCTTTAAGAGCTAATCACATCAGTTTCATCTTACAAACTTTTCTGCTTGCATGGCCTTGTTTTTAAAAACAATACCTTCTAGCTGGTGGGACTAAATCCAATATAACACAAAGGTGAACCTTTCAAAAAATATTGCTCAGTATAAACACGAACAGTGGAATTAGGCTTCCTACACTAAGCATTTTCATCCTGAAGGATTACTCAATAATTTTTCTGTAGTAGTCATAACTTTAATTAAAATGTTTTAATCAGTGTGTACCCAGGGACAGAGGTAGAGAGGAGCTCTAAACACATCCATAGGAGTGAAGAGGTGACAAAGGTCTATTGAAGGTGGGATTCCAGGATGTTTTTCATGGTTTGCTGAGATGAAAAACACTACAAAAAATGAAAACAATGTCTCTGGCCTTTTGACTTTAAAATTTTTTTCTTTAGACCAAAGCATTACTTTGTGAGATAAGAATAGGAGTAGGGTTTCTCAATTCCTTTATTATTCTTTAAATGTTTCTAAAAGAAAAAGACACTTTTTAATGAGCAATCCTTACTGAAGAATGAAGTAATAATTTCATTTAATGCCATTTCTAGGAATACTGAAAACAAATTATGTTCACAAAGTATATTTTCATCTTCTCATCTGGTTAATATATTTTAAATGATTTTTAAAATTATCACATATTTCATCTTTTAAAAATCTCTAAATATTAAAATAGGGCCCAGAAACTGGCCTTACAGGGAAGCAAAGAGGCTAAGAGCCCAGGCTTTATTATCAGTTAAAACTAGTTTGAGTTCCCACTAAACCATTTGCTAGCTGTGTGACCCAGGTCAAATTGCCTAAATACTCTGTGCTTTATTGGCCTCATTTTAAAAAAGAGAGAAAGAAATGATATTATGACCTACTTAATGGGGATGTATTGTAGATTAAATGAGACCATGTATATCATGTACCTACAAAGTGGCACTTAGTAAACAATCAATATTATCTAATTACTACTATTATGACCATACACAATACTTAAGGTAACAGGCACAAAGAAAGTTTTTTTAAGAACACAAGAGAGCTAATTAACAAATATAATTTAATAAATGCTTGTTCTAGTTTCTGAATAAAAAGGATATGTCAATAAAATAACTTCTTTTAAATCTATGCATAAAAGGGCCATTTTTCCATTGGAAAGAAAAAGAAAAGCTACTTAAAATTTCATAAAAGAAACTTTATGCTAAAAGAGAATTAAATAATTGTTATGCTCATTATAGCTATATTTATTTATTTATAGCTATATTTAACTTAGTTTCTAAAATATGGGTGCCCAATAAAAAATATATAAATAGCTAATACATTTTGAACATTTTCAAGGTGCCAGACTCAGGTTACACAGGTTAACTAATTTAATTGTCACCACAACCCTACAGTACTCTCAGTTTATACATTAGGAAAACTTGAGGCACAGAAATGTGCTAGAACCTGCCTAAGGTCTCCAAGCTCATACGGAGGGGCAAATTCCAGCCAAGCTGCCTCTGAAGCCTTTCTCTAACCACTGTGCTGTGCCACTTGATTAACACCTAAGGCTTAACAATCAAAATACTTACCCATCAATCAATATCACAATTGATTAAACCTCAAATATGTATATCCTGATATTCTGTTACCTAAGATTGACATATTTTACTATAATTAAATAAAATAAGCCTATTCCTAGTTAAATTCCATAAATAGTTTGATTACCCCCCACTTCTGTTTTTGTTTCTGATTTTCGTTTTGGTTATAATTTGCTTCCTCCAGCAATCCTACTTTCTACGGTCTGCTGTTGTAGTAGCATTCTTCACTTTCAAGTTTCAGGTGTTAGTCTGAGATCTGCCATTATCCAGAAACTACCACATGACCTGACACCTGCTTGTTCCCCAGTGCCTTGCCCTGGCTCCCCAGCCTGGCCCCCAACTTTTGGCTGCTCTCCTCTTTGTATCCCCCCCCACCCCAAAGTCCAATATCTCATCCCTTTGTACCTAGGTTCTCAAAATTTCCCAAGTCGAAAATTAGCTAATCTGAGAATTAACATGAAAAGGCCAGAGGGAATCTGAATATAGTATTCTCTATCTTGTCAAGCAAGAGAAAGTGTAGTTCATTTTTCCATTGTTTTAGAGTGCTTACTCATGTTTCGTCTAATATAAAGAAGCAAATCTGATGACAGGAATTCCAAGGGAACCGGCTGTTGCTCAATTGGTTGGGCTCTGGTTTAGCACATGGGAGGCCCGGGGTTCAGTTCCTGGGGCCTCCTGGCGAAGGCAAGCCACCGCACGGTGAGCTGACGCAGCAGCGGGAGATAAGCAGACATGGAAAAACGCAAAGCAAAAATGAACACAGCGAGCACAAGCAGCAAGGGGGAGATATATAAATAAATAAAAATAAATCTTAAAAAAAAAAAAGAATTTCAAGGTGGTAGGAGAAAGGACAGTACTAGAGGGAACTGTGAAGAAAAAGTTCTCAGAGCTGACAGAATCACTGCTAGTCCTTGATAATTATTCCTCTAGCATTTTTAAATAATGTCTTTTAAGTTCACATGATCCATTTATTATGTTCCTTCCCAGTCCTCATTGTGGTTAAGTTTGAGGATCTGGGATGAGCTTCTAGTGCCTTACCTAGTTGCAGAGCTTGGATCACAGTCTTTCTCTATACTTCTTCCCCTGACACCATCCTTCAATATACATGTTGACAACATTTCCAACACCTGAGTCTTACTCTTCCTTCATCTCCTCAATTTTAGCCACCTTCATTTCCATCCTATGGTAGTCCTCTCTAGGCAACCGTTTTCAAGATCTTAAATTCTAAATTAACCCTGCCCCCAAGTTCTCCTATTCCTTCATTTTTAATAAAATTAGGCCAGTGATATCCTGGTATCTAGTCCTCCACTCACTTCCTCAAGTCTTAGAGGTCATCACGCTTCTCTGCACCATTGTTTCCCTTTACTGAAATGACCCATGGCCAGTCCTTTCAGGGAGCTTCCACGCGCATCCACGATGCCCTCACTCCCGCAGCTTTTCACTGGCACCTCCCCTGTTTGACCACAATACTTTTTTCCTGGCCCTGCTTTAAGGCAGTTGATTGTTTCTAGAGAAAGCTGGTCCAATACTTCCTGTGTAAATTTATGCTTGTCCATCCACAACTGGGTCCTCATACTCAGTATTCTTTTCCGTCATGACTTGATTCCTAATATTTCTCCATATGATGTCTTGAGAAAATTTCTAGAATTCTGCTTGAAGCCACAAAACACAAGCACTCCCTCATATATAACCTTACCGGACCTTTGGATTTCCATATTTCATGTTTATTTCCTCAATTTCCCTATTTTTTATGTTAAATTTTAAAAATATTATACACATGGTACTGATTCACCCACAGAGTGAAATGGACTCTTTGAGAAAGAATGGGTCTTGAATTAAAAAGAATTGTTTTGATAAACCCAGAAGTGAAAAAGCTAAAATAAAGGCCAACACAATGAATTTTCCAAGAAGGTAACTAACTTTTAATCATCTTTTTTGTTGTTTCATCCAAAAGGTGTCCTTAAGATAGCCTGACCATCTGGCTTGCCAATGGACACAAGTTAGGAAATTAAAAGCTGGGTTGCACAGGGACTCATACATGACTTGACATGCTTTATCCAAAACCTGCCTGCTTGTTAATTAAAAGAGCAGTGTTTATTTATCTATCTATCCATTTATTTTAATACATTTCTGTTTTAGAAAGCTGGCAGCCAAAGAGAACACCTGAAATCTTACCTCATTCTCAGCCTCCACAGCTGTCCTCAATTTTTCTAAAAGTGAAAAATATTGAATAGTTCTCCCACTGCTTTTTAAAAATCATTAAATGCCATTTCACAAAAAAATAGGTGGAAGTGTTGATCGTTTATATGCAGGTTGGAAAACAGAACTGGGATTTTATTTATATATTTGGAAGGAGTAAAATCTTTAGAAAATGTTGACAGTAACAAAACAGGATCAATGGAGGAAGGATAGAAAATTTGAAAAAGAACCAATTATTAATTCTAGATTAAAATGTATAATCACTAAAATTGAAAACTCAGAGAAGGAATCCAGTAGCATATAGATTTGTAAACTGGGGATTAGGATAACTAATCTAATTGACTTAGAAATAGTATCTTCAAAGAGTAGTGAAACCGTAGATACTTCTGACCCTTTACAATGCTTGACCTGGTAAAATCTGACTTCTTTACTTCCATGTCTAGCATACCAATAGGATATTTTGTTACCTTCAGGCCAGGCATGAAAAATTCTAAATCCTTTAAAGCCGTTTTGTAACACTAAATACATAACACAAGTCTGAACATCTTTTACTCTCAAGTTCTGTTTTTTATGTTGGGGAACTGTGTTATTTTCTTCACCTATACATCAGTTGGATTGTCCATGATAGGTATAAGCAATAACAGTTACCATTTATCAAGCATTTACTGTATGCTGGACCCTGTATAAAGTATATTACATGTATTGAACATGTAACCCTCCAACAAGTGTATGAGGAGGCATTGTTATTTTTCTGTTCTACAGATGAGGAAATTGAGCCTTAGGTTAAATTTTCAAAGATACCCAGCTATTAAGTTCTGGGATTTGAACTGACATAGCCTATCTCTAGAACTCATATTTTCAACACTGACATTATCCTGCCCCTGTGCATCTAGTCAGACAAAGAAATGAGTTTAGATTCACGTGCCAACTGTCAGTTTCATCTACATGACACCTGGCAACTGATTTATTTAATTTTTCCCCCCAACTGATTTAAAGGAATTTATTACTCAACTGATTGCTTCTTACAAGCCATTTTGTATATGCTTATAGGTTTATATTCTTTACACAAAAATCAAAAGAAGTCAGTGAAACAAAAAAATGTAAATAATAAATATATATACTTTCCGACTGAGATTGTTTGAACTGTCAAAACCTTGAAACTCATTTTTTACGGCTAATTCAATCTTTGACTTGGATTACAAAATAATGAGTAAGAAAAGAGAAGAAATGGCCTCTTGGCCATTCAGAGCCCCTGGCTTTCAAGCCTCTGACTTTTCCTTCATGGTGGAGTGTGCCTTGATATGCTAAGGTGCTTAAAGTCACAAGGCCAACCTGGCATTTCTCCCTGGAGAATCAGTTTTACTCAGGGTGGGGGGGCTTGGTGGGCAGAGCTTAAGTAATTTATCAGATAATTACAACCGCCATTTTAAAAATAAAACTCTAACATATTATAGGAAAGGGTGCAAATTGTATATGCAGTCTTAAAATAAAATAAGACACCCCAGTTATTTTGATTCTCCATGGGCTGCTTGTACTTAAACTTTCAGGTTGCTTATTCACTGTCTTCTGTAAGGAGGACTTCTGTAAAAAATTCTAGAAACACTACTAAAATGTCCTACCAGAAGATAATCAGAGAAATTAAAAAGCCCATGAAATAAGAAAGAAACATCTTGGGAATGGTAGCTTATTTTATAGAGACAAGCTAGTTTAATTCTTTCAATCTATTTTTTTTTTCAGCGTTAGCCTTCACATCAATTCCTGATTAAATTTCACATTACAGAACATTCCATTGAATGTTGATATTTACGGCTCCTCTTCAGTTTGAAACATGTATTTTAGTGAACTTCAGCATCCTTATGTGTTGCCTATATGTGGAGGTCTAGTGGAATACGGCTTCCTATAAATCCTAGATATAAACTAATGTCCAAGCAATTGGCTCTGATGTCTTGGATCTAGAACATTCCCTTCTACTTTTAAGAGAGACATTCTATCTCTGTTTTCACATCTTGGATTAAGACATGTAGGGGTTTTTGTTGTTGTTGTTTTTCCTGTATTAACCATATGTGTCATCCCAGGCTTTTGGAACTTAAGATGTATTAATGTGAAAATGATGTATGTGAACTCTTACTATCCATGTATTTAAAATGTAATCCTCTATAGGGGCCTAGGCAATGGATCTAAATATTCGTATCATTTTTAGTAGTCTGGGACATATGTCTTATCTAAGGTGGTTTTACATTTTAGACTTTTTAAAGGTAAAATGAAAATAGGATACAAGCTTGTACTTTAAAGTCATGTATTATTTTAAATAGTGGCAAGTATGCATTGTCAAAATTGTTTAATGTATATGGTTAACTAACAATAATCTACGTATCTTTCTATCCTTCTTAAGTTTATATTGGTCATTTGCTATTTAATGTATGAAATAGTGTCAAAAATTTAAGTCTTAGTTATAGACAAAATGCCACTGACTATTAAAGTGAAAATCGCTTCCTTTATTGCCTTTATTTCAACAAACACTTATTGTGCATTTATAGATCACACCTATGAAGTAACAAATTTTCCAACTTCTCAGAATACCTAAATATGGATCCTACTCATGAGGAACCTGTGCAATAATTTCTCCCTATCCTTTTTTAAACCCCCCTTCTTGTTTTCTTTTTTTCAAATGCTCCTTTAGAACGTATACTAACTTAATTTTTTAATTCTTTTCAGAATGCCTTAACAGAGCATGAGTTCTAAAAAAATAATATAAAAGTTTAAAGGTTAAACCAATATCTGACTTGGTCCTGGAAATTGAAGGTGTAGGAATGTGTTTTTCCATCTCCTACCTTTACAAATAAGCAATAGGCTTTTCTGATCCACTTTTATTAGTCTACTGGTTTGACAATATACTGCTGAGAGAGCAGAATCTTTGAGAACTTTTAGCTCTGAATCATCAATGACGATCTTTGACTGTTACTGGATTTCCCTGGTGCAGGTAGATCTATCTTCGGGTTAATTTTAAGTCTTTACCATTGTGCTGATTCTTCAAAATGGTCTACAATTTACATGTCTTTTGTGTTTATGTGAACGCTTCCAGAGTACCATCATCAGCATCCTGACTTCCTAAATGCCTGTCGCAAGAAATTTTATGGCTCTTATAACCTCTTAGGTGAAAAAGTTTTCTGAAAGATAGAAAATTCAGCCAAATAGTAGCTTCCAGATTTCCTGTTCTGCCTAAAGCTGTCTTTCTTTGGGAAGAGGTTTGAGTAAGTGTTTATTTCATACTGTCAAACACATACCTAGATATAAGTACAAAATCTACTTTGTACATGCCAGAGAAGGTGATGGTCAATAGTTCAGTGAATTGGTTAAACAAATTAATATAAAATGACCCTGCTGTTTGACTAAAATAATATACTAACTATATTTTTATTGTCTTTATAATGGCTGAAATTTGGATTGTGTTTTAGTAGAAGTATAACATAGCTGTATTTGGCAACTTGCTCTTAAAATAATGATTGAAAATTGCCTTCAGTCTTTTAGTTGTAATAATGATGCTTCGAGACTTTAATTTTTGATACTTTAATTTGTCTACAAACTTAAAGTAATAATCTCCTGAATGTAAATTTTGGCTGGCACAATACTGCCCAATTAACGGTAAAATATTTTCCCATGTAATTTCATCATCTTTGTCATATATACCCCCTATGTTTTGAAAAGGTAATTAGTGGTTAATGAAAACAACTGGCTTATTAAGAAAAGAGAAAGTCCCTCCAAGGGAGTTTGGGGAATCCTGGAAAGATTTTTAAGTCTATCAAATTCATGCACTTGCCTTGGTTTAGACTTCCCCTGCAATGCATTTTTGATAATGAGACATGCAGCTACATAGTGGAAAGACAGTGGGGTTAGTGGGGAGAAGCAGATGTAAGAGGGATAATTTACACATAATATTCAGAGAAGCTTCATCGCAGAAGTGGTTGTGTCCCAGGCATAACAATCGTTGGAAAATGAAGTGAATATATAATGCTTCCTGTTTTTATTGTTTTTGTTTTTGTTTTTAGCACAAGTCACTTTTTTCCTTATATAAAGAGAACCACAGCTTTTATTAAGACATCTATTATGACAGTAACAAAGAACCAGCTTTCTTATATTAAAAAATTTCATTTTCCTATGTATGGTGTTTAGAAGCTCATGTTAATTTTGCATATAGATTTTTTGCAAATGCTTCCTGTGTCATATCTCTGTTTACGAAACTCAAGTTTCAGTAAACATGATGTGTTGGGTTTTTCTTGATTTCATTGAAAATCCATTTTATACATAACGGATGCTCAATAATAATGAGAAAAATTTACTTCAGTCATTTATTGAATATTTAACACATTCTTCCAGATTTATTTTAAAT
Organism: Chaetophractus vellerosus; assembly: GCA_004027955.1. NCBI lineage: Eukaryota > Metazoa > Chordata > Mammalia > Cingulata > Chlamyphoridae > Chaetophractus > Chaetophractus vellerosus. Next base: position 5,775 of record PVKH010018013.1, on the reverse strand, counting down.
ATTTAATTGAGTTGTATGTGTTTAAACCAAATATTCTGCTCAAGTTCTCAAAAAATAATGCTAGCCAATCACATGCTTTTCATTGCATTGGTGCCAGCTAGCTTTTATGCCCTAAAGTTAGGTGCTTAATAAATACCCGCTGAATTTTTAAATAAAACTGTAGAAAACTCCTCCAAATTCTAGAAACAACCCAAATATGTTAAAAAATATTAAGTAGAAGAGTTACATATTGGTGGTGTGTTTGCATGTGCAGGCATGTGTGTCTATTAAATAGTGTTTTGAATTTTCAGGTTCTCAGTAGAAAATTTAATTGACATATTTTAATCTTATTTTAAATTTAATTTACATTTACACCAAAAAATACTGATCATTGTTCATATATTAACAATGGGATTATGATGGAGAATAGTAAATATTTTAAACAGTACAAATTAGCAAAAGTAAACTTCCATACTATTCCCTTAAAATTTTGTTGTCTTTTTTCTTTGATATAAAATTCAAGCATTTCATTCAAAGTTACATTCAAACAACTTAAAGTTCAAAAATATATCATACAAAAGTTATGTTACAAACTTGCACATTTTACAAATTCTAAAAATGTATCCTCTTGTTTCTAGCAGATCTTGAGAAATGTCTGCACAAATCTTGCTATCCAAAGTATCTCTTCTTTTTGGATTAATTTTAGTTCTTCCATTAAAAAAAAAGTGTTTATAAAACATTAATGGGCAATTTAACTTCAGTTTCCAGAGAGAGATTTCTGCTGCATCAGATCTTATATTTGCCACAATACAGTATTCCCTTTCCCAATACTTGTATTTATTTCCCAGTAGGGCTCACCATCTGCTATTGATGCCTGTCTGAAGTAGGAAATTCTTCCTCAAGCAATTTTTGTTCAAATATTACCCTTCAATACTACCACCTTCCCAGGTTACAAATTGTTCCTGTATATTCGTACCCCCAAAGTCAAACTTGCAGATAACCACCTAGAAAGGTATTTAATGACTAAGTGTCATTTAGTCTTTTGAACCCAGAAGCAAAACGGAAGTGTTAGAAGTTTCAGAACTCCAAAGAAGAGAACCTCCCAGTATTTTACATTTTACAGGCAGTTTTCTTAAAAAGAAAAAAATAAATAAATTACCAAAATGTTCTCATGAAATCCACCAGGAATTTGTTTTAGTTCTCTGCTAATATATGTAATTTGATCTATAGTAAACATTTTTTCTTTCTTATTTCTATTTACTGCTATTATAAATTTAAAAATCCCCAGTATAGAACATGACTTTTATGTATTTTTCTGCTTTTAATTACCTCAGATTTTCTGTGACCTTCATTATTGTGAATGCATAACAGGGATACCTCTTCTCTCAGAGACACCAAGAAACACTACAAGAAGCTTAACTGATAGCCCGTAGGGATTTGCATGGACTCTCGGACAATATCCCAACACACACATTAAAAAATTATTTTCTTCTGTTAATTATATTTAGAAAATAGTATGTATCCAGAAATGTGTGCTTGTAGGCATAATTTGAGAATGCCATAAAAATGTTTATTATTAATTTTAGGTGAGATGAAAACTTGAATACAGGTATTAAACTTCAAACTTCACTCCTCCCAGATCCCAGTTGAAATAAACGGATACTTTACAAAGAATACATTTGTTTCATCACTGGAAATAAGAATACTAACCATTTCCCCCTTGAAACATTTTATCCCATGGCTTCCAGAACACCTCACACTGATGGTTTTTCTGCTACTTCACTGGCTGCTCCTCATTCTCTGTAGCTTTTTCTCCCCATTTCTCTAACACACTAATATGGAACATCTGTGGTTTGATCCTTTGTTCTCTTCTATACCATTTCTTTGGTGATCTCCTCCTGTCTGATTGCTTTCCATACCATATAAACACCAACATTTTGCATATTAATCTCAAACCCAGACATATCTCATGAATTCTAGATTTATATATTCAACTACCCATTCATCATCTCTATTTAATGTCTAAAATATGACTCACATATACAAACTGAACTCCTGCTCTTACCTTCCTTAACCTGCTTTCCCTGTAGCCTTTACAACACAGTTGATATTAATTCCGTGCTTTGAGTTACTAAGGACCAAAACCCTCTTACATCCTACAGCCACACTATCAGAAAACCCTATTGAATGGACCTATAAAATGTAGAGTACCTCATCATTTATCCCATCCTCCTTGGCTGCCACTTCAATCTCAGTTACCATCACCCCTTGCCTCCACATAAAGTCCACATAAGTCTCTCTGCTTCTACCATTGAAACCTTCCAATGTGCTTACATAGCTGAAAGAATAGGCCCATTAAAACAAGTCAAATCATGCCACGCTTCTGTTTAAAACTCTGCAATGGCTCCACATTGCTCTTAGAGGAAAAATATTTAGAATAATATACTGTCCCCATATGTCCTGAGCATAACTCTGTTTCTTCTCTTACATCATCTGAACGACTTCTTCACTTTCTTATATTCCAGCCATATGGGCCCTCTTGCTGTTTCTTGAACATGCCAGGTATGTTCCCACCTCAGGGCCTTTGCTCTACGCCCTGGCCTCAGCATGGTCTTCCTCCAGAAATCCTTTGATTAATTCCTTTGCCTTTTCAAGTCCTTGCTCAAATGTCACCTTCCGAATTATGTTTATTCTGACTATCATACTTAACACTATAACCTGCCTTCATTTTTCCTTAGCCTCTCTATCTCCCTTAAAATGATGCTATTTGTCTTTTTTTTTCATAGTGCTAATTGCTTACATATAAATCATTATACAACTTATTGTTGTATTATTTTATTATGTGAATCACTCAGTGGCACTAATGACAGAGGAAGAACAGCAAATATTAAACAAGGTCCATAAAAGACATTATCTGGAAAGAAGCAATACAGACCAAAGCGTTGATGTGGATTTGAGTAATCCAATTTTGTATCTTAAGGGCTTCTCATATTCTAATTCTGCTTGAGTATTCCTTTTTAAAAGTTTTTCCGTATTTAGTTTTAATTTTACTAAAAAATGCATAAAACATGAAGAGTATGTACTTTCTAGACACCTTTTCTTGCTTAGAGAAAATAACCAGAGAAAACACTATGTATTGCCTAAGAGAAAAGAAACAAAGAAACATGTGCAGAATAAAATAACTCAAGAAATGCAGAATTATGTATCAGTTATAATAATAAATATACATTTGCAACAAGGGCTTGAACTTGGCTACTCCCTGAGTCTCTGCCAATAAACACTGCTTCGGCAGGTCTGGCCACTTGCTCATATCTGTACTTTTAAAAAGTTCAGCTCAATGGATATATGTGCAAGTTCTTTACAATTTTCAAGAAAAACTTAACTCTTATGTATATGAACTCTTTTGTAGAATGGAAACACATGTAAACCTTCCCAATTTATTTTATAAAATAAGACTTTCTGGGGTTTTCTTCCTTTCATCGTCCCCCAGCTGAACTCCTCCCTCCCTCCAAAACCCTAGCAACTCATTTAGTAAACTTCTACACTTGATGTAGCTCCATCTCACTCTCAGGAATCACCTACTCATTCCCTAAGTCACTTCCTATTCGAAGTCTTTCCTGATCTCAGGGAAAGTTTTTCCATTTTTTTCCTCTCCATGCTATATGCTTCTTTTGTACCCTGCACTATTTCAACTACTGGTTGAATGCCATTCCCAAACCTTGCCCTTTCTGACCTAATAAATATTACTTTAATGAATGAATGTATAAATGCATGACATAGAACGGTTAAACCCTCTTAGATTCAGGGCTTCAGTTTCCAAATATACCTAATATTGTATCAGGAAATTAAAACTACATATAAGGATGTTTGAATTCAGGGAAAATAACAAAATTAACAACAACAACAACAACAAAAAAAAAAAAAAACCAAAGGAAACAATATGAATTTGAAGTATAAATGTTTTCTAAAATTATTTTAAAGTTGTCAGCAAATATTTGGAGTCAGATTCTGAAACTCAGAGACCAGCTTCCTAGTGATAAAGTTCACCACTTGCACTCCAAGAAAGACTCTTTGTCTTTTGTCTGGCTGGGATTTATTTTTGTGTGTCTGTGGCAAGTGATGAAATACCTGTTCTCTGAGTCACTTAAACTCCCTCAGAAAAGAATGAACATAGACAAAACACTTCAGAGAAAGAGATTCCAATACATTTTGAACACAATCTTTTTACTTGATCATCCAAAAGGTTTTTTTCCTGAAGTCTTATCTAAATCCCTTTCACTATCACCTCTGTATTCTCTCAGCACAGAGAGGCACAAGGTGAGTGGGCATAGTCAGGACGTCAGTTCTAGGATATATTAGAGAATTAAGTCACTACTAGTGGGAGGCCAAAGTCACAAAGCTGTCACTAATTGGTCCCACCTATACCTCACAGTCATCCTCAGTGGAAAGTGGTACAAGTAGATTGACTTTGGAAAGGTTTTAATTCACTCCTCAAAGTTTTCTGCTGCAGCAGTGATATGATCAGAACCCATTCAGGAGACAAAGCTGGCTCTGTTTCCTAAGCTTGGGGGCAAATCTTTCAGCCCACAGAAAGGAATTATCACTTCACTTCCCACTCACTGTAGAGAACTGCCATGAAGTCCTCACGCCCAGAGCCTGTCTTAGGTGGTTCCAAATCCACCCGGAATCTGACGAGGCACATAAACTAGCCTGCACGTTCCAGCCAAGCATTGCTTCTGCAAACACTTGTCTTAACATTCCCAGCTATTGGGGAGCTGTGGACCACCATGAGAGTAGGATTTGGGGACATTCTTTTGCTGATATTTGCTCTCCCAAAAGAGTTATTTGAAGCATATGTACATCATAAGGTCATGGAAAATTAATGATATGTTATAGTATGAATATGACATATATGAAAAAAAAAGTCACATTTTTGCAAATTCTTTCAGGAAATGTTATAATTTTCAATAACAAACAAGCAGATTCAGCAAAAATTTCCTGAGAATAAATATTTTAATCTTATATGCAAAATAATGGATCATTATTTTTTTTTCCCCCTTACAAATAAGATAATAGAGCTGGACTTTAAAGAGACACCTGGACACAACCTTTGGAAAGGCTTGGTTGACAAACATGAGTACTCAAACTTGTGCATAACACCTTTCTCAGAATTAACCGGTTATTGTAATCAAATCAGCCTGGTTTTATGTTCAGATGTTTTAGGTTTTCACTCAATATCACATGATTTTCTCTGCACAAAAATTTACATCTTGACTTGGAAATACAGTAAGGTGATTTCAATCTACTAAATTATGTGCTTCTTGTAAGTTTCATTGCAACTTTTAATAATTATTTTATCTTCTGATCCTAAAATTTGAAAATTGATTGCTTTTACTTTGGAAAGATTTCAAATATAGGTCTTTTGCAGAGGAAACACTGTTTTGTTTTTGTTCCCCTTACAATTTCTGTACTCTTACTGTTTCATTAGACTATAACTTAAAAAAATAAAATTTATTTTATTTATCCCCTCCCCCCGCCACCCCATTGTTTGGGCTTGGGCTTGTTGTCTGCTCTCTGTGTCCATTTGCTATGTGCTCTCTGTGTCTGCTCATCTTCTCTTTAGGAGGCACTGGGAACCGAACCTGGGACCTCCCTCATGGGAGAGTGGCACTCAATTGCTTGAGCCACTTCCACTCCCTCCTTTGTTGTCTCATTGTGTTTCCTCTTTGTGTCTCCTTGTCACATCAGTTCACTGCACCAGCCCATTATGCCAGCTCACTGTCTTGCTTGTCTTCT
>PVKH010018012.1:0-15253 GCA_004027955.1 Chaetophractus vellerosus | reverse complement strand
AGTATTAAGCAATAAAAAGAAATGAGTCATCAAGTAATGAAAACACATGGAGGACTCCAAAGTACATTTTGCTAAGTGAAAGAAGCCAGTCTGAAAAGGCTTCGCACAGTATGATTCCAACTACGTGACATTCCTGAAAAGGCAAAAGAATAGAGACAGTAAAAAGATCAATCAGTGGTTGCCAGTGGCTGGGAGGGGCTGAAGGGAGAGAGGGATGAAGAGGTGAAGTACATGGTGTTTTTAGAGCAGTGAAACTCTTCTGTGTGGTACTGTAATGGTGGATACATGTCATGCATTTGTGAAAACCCATAGAACTGTAACACAAAAGTGAACTAAATATATACTATTGACTCATTAATAATAATAACGTATCAATATTGGATCATCAATTGAAACAAATGCACCACAGTAATGTAAAATGTTAGTAATAGGAGAAACTGTGGGGTAGGGAGGAAGGAATATCTGGGAACTATATACTTTCTGTGCAATTTTTTCTGTAAACTTAAAACTCTACAAAATCAAGTCTATTAAAAAAGCACACAAGTCAGATCATGCCACCACTTTGCTTAAAACCTTCCAATGACTTTCTGTTACCCAGAATGAGAGCCAAAATCTTTTCAATGGTTTTCTGTGCATTGCCCCCCCCCCCTTCCTTACATCTCTATTGTCATCACCTACTTTCTTCTCTCCCTTGCTTCCTTGGTTCCTTCACCTGTCTTCCTTGCTCATCCTCTAATATGCCAAGAATACTTTAATGACTTGCATCTGCACATAATAAATGCTATGTGAGTGTGAACATTTATGGCCATTATTGTTATTCTATTTGGAACTCTCTTCTCCCAGATATCTGCATGGCTGGCTTCCTCGCTTCTCTCTGCTCTAATGTCACTTCATTCTGAGACATTTTCCTGGATTAACCACGTGTAGGTCAGGGTCTCAGCAGTAAAACAGATGTCACATTCAAATAAGGTTTATTCAAGGAGGATTCAATAAAGAGACTCTTTACAGTGAGGTGGGGGAGAACATAGGGAAACTCCATGGAGAGTGCTGTACCCCGGGGTCAGAAATAAGTGTCATCTAGTCCTGAAGGGCTGAGGTGGGGAGCAGTTACCAGAATTTGGAAGAAGGTAGTCAGTCATGTGGAGAAGGACCATCTAGGAGCAATGACCTTCAATGACAGGTATGGGCATCCACAAAGAGGAATAACCACCCTAACTTCATTCTCCTATCCTAGCAGGGCTTCTCAGGGGGCCAAGTGAGGTAGTCCATACTGGCCAGTCATCTTGGGACCAATTTCTGGGCGAGGAATGGTGAGGAATGATGGCGAGGGAGATGTCTAGTATAGTCTGTCTAGCAACTCTTCTTTTCCCCAGCACTAGTGATCACCATGTGCTTTCTTAAATAGAACTTATCATTGTTTGATATACTGTACGTATCTTGTAATTGCTGGTTTATGTTTATTTATTATCCCACTAAAATATAAGCTCCATGAAGGCGGAGACTTTGTTTTGTTTCCTACTTGTTTTAGTTTGCTAAAAGATGCTAGGAGAGGGGGCCGGCTGTAGCCCAGTGGATAGGGTGCCGGTTCACCACATGGGAGGCCCCGGGTTCAGTTCCCGGGGACCTCTCCGAGTGGGCAGACCACCTTGCGAGGACAAGCCGCCGTGGGCGGGGCAGAGCTGCAGTGGGCAAGGCAAAAAGCCGCCACAGGCAGGGCAAAGCCGCCACAGACAGGGCAAGTCACCCGCGAATGGAGCAGAGCCGCCCGCGAACGGAAGCAGAGCCACCTGTGAATGGAGTAGAGCCGCCCACGAGCGGGGCAAGCCACCTGCACGGTGAGCTGACTTGGCGCGTCGCCACAACAGGGGGAGACAAAGCAGACATAGAAGAACACACCCAAAAAATGAACACATAGCAAGAGCAAGCAGAAGGGGGTGGGGATATGTAACAACAACAACAAAAAAAGATGATAGGAGAAATACCAGAAATAGGTTGGCTTTTATAATGGGAATTTATTAGGTTAAAAGCTTACAGTTCTGAGGCTGTGAAAATGTCCAAATCAAGGCATTATCACGGCTGCTGTCTCACCAAAGGTCAGTTGCTGGTGATCCTGGACACCTTCCACATGGCAGGGCACATAGAGGCATCTGCTTCTCTTCTGGATCTCACTGCTTCAGCTCCTGGCTGCTCTGTCTGTGGCTTCCTCTCTCCTGGGTTCCTTCTCTCTGTCTCTGTGGCTTTTTCTTTGTGTCTCTGCTTTCAGTCTTCCATTTATAAAGGACTCCAGCAAGAGGACCAAGACACACCCTGGGTCACACCTCACTGAAGTAATCCAATCAAGGTCCCCCAAATGAATCCAATCCAAGGGTCCCACATCCACAGGAATGGATTAGCTTCAAGCACATGATCTTTTCTGGGACCCACAAAAAGCTTCAAACTATCACACTACTTTATCCCCAGCACTCACAGCAATTCCTGGCATGGAGAGAGTCTCACTAGCTATTTGTTGAATGAATTGTTTGAAGTCTTGCCTTTTCACCCTAGTATTTTCTAAAGTTGCCCTCTTCCCAGAAATCATTTGACTAATTTCCAAAAATGCAGGCAAAATTTCCTGTCTTGGTGCCAAATATTTGTAATCAAATTCTCACGTCCATATTTTTCATTTTGGCCCAAGAGTTCTAGAAAAGAGTCCTGAGGCCTATCTTGCGGGGCTTTGCTCACTAGCTGCCTCACCTCAGTGGCCTTTGATAGAGGTGGTCCTAGCATATGAATTGTAGGACCCTGGGTTTAGGCAACTACATCCTATGAGAAAGCACAGTCTGTCCAACCTATGTCACTGGGTCAAGAGTAGGTGTGTCTGAGGTGCAATTTTTCTAGAAATCCAAAAATAAAAACAACTTTTGATCTTTTGTACTTTAGAAAATGCTGTTGAGTTAACCTTTTAGTTAACTGACATTTAAAATCTACTGTTGTCACAACTACTTAGGTGAATATATTCTTGTATACGTCTAGAAAATTTCTAAAGACACTCAAAACAGTGGAATTTCTAGGGAGGGGAGAGGGGTTCTTTTATTTTTGATCAATCTCTTTTCTGTGTAATTTTATTTTATTTATTTTTTTGCCTATACAGAAAGGCATCTTCTCTCTCCCCCTTTTTTCTTCAGACAGATATCAGTATTTGTAGCAGGAAAAGATTTAATATTACAATAACTTTGCACAGCATATTCCAGGTTCTCATGTATTTTCTTACAACTATTGTAAATTAGAACCAAAGTGACTTAATCATTTTTCAAATCACCATATATTGAGCACCCACATTGTGCTACAGTCTGAGAATATCAGGATGAACAAGATTGATATAATGCCTGGCCTCCTGGAGTGGACAGTTTAGTTGGGAGTCTATTAGCATATGTTTATTGAGCACCTGCTGTGTTCCAGGCACTGTACAAGGTGCTAGGGATACACTCATGAATAAAACGGTGAGTTCCTCTCCCCAGAAAGCAGATGTGGGGCAGGGGGCAGTAATGTGAGACAGACAATAAACAAGTTAAAAATAATTTCAGGTAGGGCCATGAAAAATTTAAACCAGGGCAAAGTTATACCTACCTCATAGAGCTTTGTAGGGATTAAATGAGATTATCCATATAAGGTGTCAAGAATGGTGCTGTCGTGGGTTGAATAATGTTCTCCCCCAAAATTCATATCCTCCTGGAAGAGCAGAACGTAACCTTAATTGGAAATAGGGTCTTTGCTGATGTAATTAAAGGATCAAGATGAGATCATACTGGAAGAGGGTTGGCCTTGAACCCAATGGGAGTGTCCTTATAAGAGACAGAAAAGGACACACTGAGACAGAGGAGAGAGACCATGTGACAATGAAGATAGAGATTGGAACGAGGCATCTACAGGCCAAGGAATGCCAAGAATTGCTGTGCAGTCACCAGAAGGTAGGAGAGAGGCATGGAACAGATTCACCCTCACTGCCTCCAGAAGGAACCAAGCCTGCCTCTGGAAGTGTGGGAGAATAAATTTCTGTTAAGTCACCCAGGTTGTGGTAATTTGCTATGGCAGCTCTAGGACACCAAGACAAGTACCTTGCCTTGTATGAGGGCTTAATCTGCGTTAATCATATACCATTATATATATTATTATATTATTATAGTCATGGAACACTTGCTAAGGAAGTAAAAGTTGACTTAGGGGGTGGAGGTGGCTCAAGTGGTTGAGCACCTGCTTCCCACATGGGAGGTCCTGGGTTCAGTCCCTAGTGCCCCCCAAAAACAAAAACATAAACAACAAACAAACAAATGATAAAACCAACTCAGAGGAGCCGGAAGTGGCTCAGTGGCTGAGGGCCAGCTTCCCACACATGAAGTCCCAGGTTCAATCCTCAGCTCAGGTACCTCCCCCCTCCCCCCATCCCCCAAAAAAGTTGACTTAGAACCTGTATGATGAAAAAGAGCTAGCCATTCGAAGATATGGGAAGGCAGTTTCAAGTTGAAAGAACCTCAAGTGCAAAGGCCCTGAGGCTAGAATCAGCTTAGCCTGTTTGAATGATGAAAGGGCAGTGCATAGTGATTACAGTGGTTGAGGAAAAAGAATCAAAGAGATGTAGCCAGAGAATTTAGCCAGAGTCTGATCAGGTGCTCTCTGCAAGGCCAAGTAGAATTTTAATTTTATTCTAAAGTGTAATTGAGTATGATCTGATGTATGGTTGGAAAAGATGACTCTGGCCACTGGAGAGGGTTGATTGTTGGAGGGTAGTGAAGTGGGGAGTACAGTTGGGAAGCAGGTGAAGGACAACCCTACAGTTGTAAAGTAGAGATGGTGAAAAGCAGCTTGGATAGAGTTCAGAGAAAAAATTTTGACTTGCTAATGGAATGGATGTGGTGGTGGAGGAAAAGGATGATGACTTTTTTTTTTTTTTTTTGACTTGAACACCTGGGTAGATGGTGTTCCTATGAACTAAGGTGGGGAAACTGGGGAGAAAAGTAGGTTGTGGTGTCTGGGGGAGGGGCAGAGAGAAATCAACAGTTGTTTGGCCACTTTATGTTTCAGAGACTTGTTATATATTCAAGTGAAATTTGCGTAGGTAGTTGGCTAACTCAATACGTAGCCAAGGGAAGAGGTCCAGGATGGAGGTATTTCAAAACAAGGGACAGAATGAGATCACCTGGCGACTAAGTAGATATACAAGGGGACAGAGGGCAGAGGATTAGCTATTTAATCACTATGCAGTGAGATAAGTGCTGTGAAAGGGGAAATACCAGGTTAGATGCAACAGACGTTCGTCAAAGAAAGCCTCATGAAAGAATAATACCTGAGGTCTTAAGATCCATGGAAAACCAAGTAGTGACATTGTATCAGTGAGGATGCTGGCCTCCAGAGGTAAACTGCAACTGGTCACACAATCAGCAGTCTGACTATAACTGTTTTTTTATACTTGATCCATTGTACATCAGATGTGCCACAGTCACCCCTATTAAGAGGCAGAATAGCCAGATCCCCAGGATCACGGTGTCTGGAGTCATTCTGCTTGCGTTGGAATTCTGGATCTCTCACCTACTAGGTGGATGACCCAGGGCTGTAAATGGGCATACTAAGAGAGCAGCAAGCCACTTAGGAATGCGGGTTCTGTTCTTAGCCCTAAGGTTTTACATATAATATTCAACCTTCTCCCTCCCCCCAATAATCAATGAGGTGAATACTATTATCCCCACTTTACTGATTAGGAACCGGAACCACATCCATCAATTCCAAAGTCTTTGTATGCCTGCTACAGGGCAGGCATGTTTCTTAGGAGCTGGAGATACATCAGTGAACTTGCACAGCTTTAGTTTGCGGTTTACAACAATGAAAGACGATAAACGTAGTAACTATGCACATTAGATGGTAATTACGTGATAAATACCATGGGGAAAAAATAGAGCAGGATAATGGGGCGAGGGAGGTTGCGATTTTGAGTGGCCAGGGTAGACCTCGCTGACAAGGTGCCATCTGAGCGAAGATCTGAAGGAAACCGAGTCATCCAGATATCAGGGGAAAGAACGCTTCGCGGGAAGAGCAACGCAAAAGGAGGTGCCCAAGCGGGAGCGGGCCGAGCATTCACCGGAATCTTCGCAGTATTCTGCGCAAGGAGTGACCTGACCTCGGTTTTAAATCCATCTTTCTGGTAAGGTCCAAGGTCATGAAGCTAGTGAGCAGACACGAGAAACTAGGAAGCCAGGCGATCTGGCGCTGGAGCCTGTGCCCTCCGGGTTGAGGAGTCAGTCCACACCACAAAGGCTCAGCCCCACAGCAAACAGCCTCCAAGTGCCGCCGGCTAATGGGGTTAGCACGACCTTTTCACTCAAACTCCGCCCCGACCCAGAGCCCTCCAGCTCCCGGCTCCAGGGCTCGGCATCCGCTTAGTCGGGTCTCCACGTAGCGCTGCCCCGGCTGCGACTTGCGCCGCTCAGGCGGTAGAGAGGGGGCTGGACCGAGGCCTGCGGGGAAGACGCTGGGGCTGCAGACGCCACAAGGAAGCCCAGAGAGCCCGAGAGACGCCCGCCATGTGCGCCTGCGCGCGCCCCATCCCGGCCCCGACATTCCAAAGGCGCCGTCCGCGCGGCCCCCAATTCCGGGGCGGAGTTCTTAGCCGCGCCTGCGCACAGCCTCGCCGCACCCCCACGCCTGCGCGCTCCGCCGGCCCGGCCCCGTCCCCAGGTTTTTCGGGTGGGGGAGGGGGCGCGTCTGGGCGAGTCACGGTGATGGCGGCGACCATCGCGTGGTGAGTTAGCGGATTCCCTGCTCGTTCCTCCGAGCCCCTCGCGCCCCCTGCGGACCCAGTGGCTGGCGCCCGCCCCGTGAGGAAGCACGGAGGCCCGAGGTCGCGGGATAGGCCGCAGTCGCGGAGGCAGCGGCGCGGCCCGGAGCCAGCGCCGGGGGAGAGGTCGCTCCGCTGGGCGAATGTGACGAGCCCCCACCCCCACCGCCTTCCTCCCGAGTGCGCGAGGAGCGCGGCGACCCGGGGGCCCGGCCAGGCCACAGACCCCGCCCAGCGGCCAGCACCCGGAGCAGGCCCTGCAGCGGCGCAGCGCGGCACCATGCAGGTCACCCTGAAGACCCTCCAGCAGCAGACCTTCAAGATCGACATCGACCCCGAGGAGACGGTACGCGCGGCGGGGAGTGCGGCGCGGCCAGGGGTGGCGGCGCACCGGCCTCGGGGGGCGCCGCGGCGAGGGGCGGCGGCGGCGGCTGCGCGTGGGGCCCGGCCTCAGCCCGAGCGGGGAGGGCCTCGGCGCACCCGAGAGGGCGCGAGGGGCGGCCTGCGGGCTCCGGCCGCCCGCAGGGCCCGGGGTGCTGGCTGCCTGCGGCGGGCCCGACCCTTCGGAGCTGGCTTTGTGGTTGGAGGATGGGGAAGCGGCGGCCCGGTGGCAGATGGCGTGGAGCACGCGCCCGCGGGGCACGGGAGGCCTCGGCCTAGGAGCTCGTGGTGGTGGGGCCCGGGGTGGGAGGAAGGGAGGCCGGACAGCCTCCGGAGCGGAGCCGGGCTTTCTGGGGATAGGTGCCAGGTGGGGGAGGGAAATCTGGGCGTCGCCACCACTCCGGTGTGGACCTGGTAGGCGCTAAGGTCTAGGAGGTGGTAACCGGAGATGGTGAGACGTAAAAAAGAAGTATCAGGTTCCCTCTCCCGCGGTTATGGAGGTGCGTGGGGGAGAGTGGTGAAAATGGATTCTCTGCCCCACCCCCACCCCCCAATTGCTAACCCTTTTATTTGGCTATATCTCGAATCGTTTGCTACCGCCCTCCCGCCACCCAACCCACATCCAGAGGCTGGCTGCACTTTGAGGCCTCTTTGGTGGTGAAGATTTACATATTAGAGACTTTCAAATCCAGGCTTAAACTTAACTCCAGATTTAATGCGTCCTCTCTGGTAGAAGGCTTGGGATTGTCGGAGTTGTATTGGAACCCTTCATCCCCCACTGCCCCAAATAATCTTTTCTGCAGCTGAACCCTTCAGAAATCCACGTTATAAATTCTCATGCCTTCCTCTGTATTTGTGAGTTGAAGTTGGTTCAATTTTATGCCAAGAATTAAAAAATGCCATGAGTAAGTTTACTGTTTATGTTCTGAAATTGTGATGCTATACACCATTAAGATTGGCACAATACTAAGCTTAAACCAAACCATTTTCTACTTATCTATATATTTTTTTAATGTTGATTCTATTTTTGGCAGAGGTGGGGGCTGTGGTGTTAATTATATAGTTCCATTTGTGGTTCTGAATTTACTTGCAAATTAATCTTTCAGTTTCTTCCTCTGCGATGGGGATAATAATATCTGGCTCGCAGAGATGTGAGCATTAAATGCTATTTAATTGGTTGGAAACTAGTTATGAATCAGTGGATACTTCCCAGTGAAGGCAAATTGTTGTTTTATCTATCTCATTTAATTTTCCGAAGGTTGTTTCATCTTTAAGAAATGGGGTAAGAGAATTCCCAACTTTTTGGAATTGTGGCACAAAATGATTTGATTGCAAGATATTTCATTCTGTTTTAGAAGTATGCTGTATGATATATTCTTAACAGGTACAGTAAGTATAAGTTATATATGAGAGACTTGAGTGTCCTCAGTAATTGGCAACACCCTGTGGGTTGAGTTCGTTAATAGAATCAAATTCTTCCTGAATATTCCTTTGCTGCTTATTGTGTACTGATAATAAGTTGGTTGAAAGTTAAAACATGGTTGTCTATTTAATATTTCAGACAAAACTTTGGTTATTACCTCACACTTTTGTGGTTGCATGTAAAATACCTCACACTGTTGTGGTTGCATGTAAAATTTGACTTTGGTTCTTTGTGGTAATATGGGATACCGCAATAACTTTACCAGCTTAAAATATCCAGAATTAATTCCAGAATTATTGAAACCGAAGCGTCTTTTGAGGACAGTCAATGTGTGTTTGGGTTTGTTGAGGTTATACTGTGACTCTTTCTACAGCTCCACTCAAATATTTATGTTCTATATAAAATTTGTATATTTTTAGGCACTTTTTGCACATAAACTGTTCGTACCATTAATTGCATTTTTATAGATTGTTAATTATATTTGCTGTTTTCCAGGTTATTTCCAAGGGACTGTATTAAATTCTATGGATTATGAAAATATATTCATTTGTGAAAACAATAGTTGTTAAAGAGAGTGGCTTCTCCAGCTTTTTGTCTCCGTTTGTCTTAATACTGTTAGCCTGGACAAAACATTTAAGCCAGTATATAAGGAACATTTACATTAAATGACTAGGTTTTACTTTTAAAGGCTTTGCGTTTCAGAAATATTCTTGAAGTAAGTTAGAAATATTTTGCTTAATTCCATCTATATAGTGGTTTTTAATATTTTTGATACAATGCTTTGGAGGAAAAGGAACAATTGAAATAACATTTAGGGAGACTAAGTGTCTTGCTTTTAATTTGTTGGGATAACTAGTTAACGAAGGATATTAGAAATAGTTCTAAAATAGAGGAAATATGGGATTTTAGTGATCTATAGGATTGTCTACATAAAAAACGACCAGATTTTGGTCTCTTGAGACCGACCTTTTGGCTTCTCAAAACTGTCCTTGTTTCCTAGAAGGAACTAAGGAAACTTAAAAGTGGCCAGTACAGAAATTCTTTTGAGCTTTAGGTGAGCACTAACAGAAAGGAGTGAAAGGAAGGGTGAAGATAAGAGGAGTCATGGGAGCCATTCATTTGTTGGACTAGTAAATGTAGGTAGAGTGGGCAGTAACTGATGTGGCTGGAGGAGCACAGGGATGAGTAGGTCTTGGTCTTTACCCCTGGGAGCTTTTTTGGCCGACTCAGGCTCAGAGGATAGCGAGAGGGGATAAGCAGAAAAGGGGGGGGGGAGGATTTGTGTTTTGTTTGAATTAGAGGCAGCAGTAATTTATTTCTTTCTCATGAAAAGGATTTGTTTTAAGGTGTTTTTTATTTGCCCTAATTTTGGAATGCTGAAAACCCTCCCCCCCCCTTTTTTTTTTTTAACTAGAAAAGCTTTCTTACGCTTATTAGCCATTTCATACCATACAGGTTTTTTTTTTATTACAGTAGTAATATTTCTCACCTTGTAAACTAAATGATATAGAAGCAAAATGAGGTGATATGTGTGTGTGGGGGGGGCAACATTGCTAAAAGAACATTCATTGTGTGATCTCTATTTTAATAGATGATTTACTGTGAAAACATACAAATTAAAGCAACCTATGTAATGCATTGTGAGATGGATTAACGACTGCACACTCATAAAATTCTTTAAAATTCTGAAGTTTTGTGGTATGATATTTAGAAGGGAATTGCAGCCATATAGTTTATAAGCTCTTAATTTAAAAATTAAAAATAGGTTTATTAAAGAAAAATATTTTTAGGTAATTGCAATACAATGCAGTATTAATTGTACCATTGAAAAGGAAAAAGGAAATGTAGTACACAGATTTAATTCTGCAGTCTGCCAACTCTTGGCACTGATTTTATGCGTTGAATAATTGGGGGAAAAGGCAGTAAATTTGAGATGAGACTTAAAGCAAAAGCTGAAATGTGATCATATTATTGAATGTGACATCAAAGCTGTATATACATGAAATGTTTTTTATTAGAGGATTGTAAAGGTACAGTAGTTTTAATTTCTATAGATCACATATTTAGTGTGCTATAGTGTCCTATAATTTATTCTGTAATATTGACTCTAATATGCTATAAAAGTCCTTGTTTCAGATACAGTAATTGCTGCCTATCACTTATTAGTGAATTGTTTGTATTGTGGTTTATTGTATTTTCAGTATTGTTATGTTATTAAAATGTTAAGCAGTAAATACAATTAAATATTATATCACAGACATGAAATTAAGCCTTCTTGGCATATTAGTAGAACAAAATACAAGAACCTGGAAAATCTGGTATGGTCTCTACCAGACTTTTGTTCTTTCAGTGCCTGATACACAGTAGGCATTTAATAAATATCTTTTCAATTAACCAAATGCATTCTTTTGGTGAACTGTTTAGTCAGTTCTTCACTGTAGTGTGTTTGCATGTTGATTCATCTATTTAATGAGTATTTGTTGAGCACCTAACTAGGTGTCAGGTCCTCCTGTCATGATGATTATGTTTTAGTGGGATGAGTCAAAATATCAAATTTTTGAAAATCAGATGATGTTGTGTTATGTAGAGAATTGAAATCATTTGAGTCGATATGCTTGTGCATGATTGGCTAGCTACTTTTAAATTGAGTGTTCCCAGGTCTTTCTGAATAAGGTGTTGTGATGTGTAAGCTGAAATCTGAATAATAATGAGCACGCTGAGATGGGGAGAATTTCTGTAGGGAAGCCCTAGGGCAAAGGCCTAGAGTTTGTTTTAGAAAATAAAGAAATAGTCCTGTATTGCTGATCTAGTTAAGGTGAGGGGGAAGAGATCAGAGTTAGTTAAGGGACTAGAACACATAGAGCTTTGTAAGCCAGAGTTTTTCAAGGTAAAATAGGAAGCCTTTGTGGGATTTTAAGCAGGGGAGAAGTAGGATTTTTTTAAAAATGATTTTTAAGATTACTTTCCTGCTATATGGAGAATGGACAGTGGGGTAGGCAAGAATGAAAAGGATTTAGGAGGCTTGTACACTAGTCTTGAGTGATATTACTCAGAACAGTCTAGTAGGAGTCGAGATGGAAAGAAGTGGAATGGATTTGGGACATGTTTTGCAGGGTAGAGTTGAGAGTACATTTTGGTGGGTATGAGCAGGGGAAATTGAGAAATTGAAGATTGAACCTAGATTTTTAGTTCTATGAATTATGTGAATCCTTGTGTTCTTTCCTGAGATGTGGAAGGCTGAGGGAGGAGCAGGTTTGGGAGTTGGAGTGGAATTTAGGATTTAAGTTTGACATGCCTCTTAAAAAGTCAAGTGGAGATGAAACAAAGGTGATTGGTGATATGAGTAGATTACAGAGAGGTCTGTGCTGGAGGTAGACTTGAAAATAGACAGCTTATGTGATTGACTTTTGAATCCTTGGGACTAAATGAGTTTATCTAGCAAGCAGCCTTTTTCAACCCTGGTTCTTTGAGAGAATTGAGCCCTAATGCTTGCTATGTAATCAGTTAACTTCTTTGTTTCTAGAATTGTACTCTAATTGGACCATCCTTGGGAGAATTGAAAAACCTTGGTGAGAATGTTACTAGTGCCTAGGACTGAACCCTGGGATTCCATATGGAGATTGAATAGAGAAGAGGTCAGTCAAGGAACACCCTTTGAGGTAGGAAGAAGTCAAAAGAAATGTTTCTGGGAGGAAGAAAGGGTCAACTGTGTCTAATGCTTGAGAGGTAAGTCAGATAAGAACAGAGACGTGACCACTGGTTTTGGCAACTTGGAGTTCATTGGTGACCATGACAAGCAGTCTCCGTGGAATGGTGGGGCCAGCAGCCAGATTTGAGTGGTTGAGCAGTGAATGGGAGCTGAGGAAGTGGAGATAGTAGCTATGAACGTATCTCATTATCCTTTTTCTTTGTGTGTGGCTGCCTTTAGGTTAAAAAAAATAGGAAATTGGTCACAATAATTCTGAGTTTCACAGCATGTGGTAGCATTGTTTAAAAAGGAAGCTCATTTGAGAATTGTTAAAACTCTGTAATAGTATATGTTTTAAACAGAAGAAATAGAAACCAAGGTGATTTTTAGTTTGCCCAGGGTTGTACAGTAAATGGCTTTGGTAATTTCAGTATCTACGAAAGATGGTCTAATACCCTTGCTTTTTATTCCTTAACCTCCTCTCATCCGAGGATCTTTCGTTCTTATTATTCCCTAATTTTTCAATCCCATGACTAGTAACTATAAACCCCCACCCCCAGTAATCTCAGTTTTTAGTGTCCCACTCTACATTCCCTCTGATTCCAAGTCTGATGAGACTGGTACTGCATCTGGTCCATGTTTCCTTTTCACTGGCATCCATTTGCAAATTATCGCTTCCACCCTTGTCCACCTTAAATGGGGTCGGCAATTACAATTACTCCATTACAAGAGTCAACATAGCTGACTCAAGCCAGGGTGCCTGAATTTCAGTCCTGGTTGGATTGTTTTGTTTTGTTTTTGTTTTTGTTTTTACCAGGTACTGGGGATTGAACCCAGGACCTCGTACATGGGAAGCAGGCATTCAACCACTGAGCTACACCTGCTACCTGTTACCCAGTTTTTATGTGCCTGTTTCTTCATCTGTAAAATGGGCATACTACTATAGAAGTACTAACCTCATAGGGTTGTTTGAAGGTTATATATAACTTTTAGAAAATACAAATATAGTGCTTGAACCCTCTCTGAATTGTTTTTGCTTGGAAAACTCCCAAGTGTGATTAAATTCAAATCTATACTTGTGTTTGAACCTGTGCAGCTAGAGGCATACACATAGCCTCTATGATTTTGCTCATGAACATTAACCTTAATTGGGCCCTTAATGCTGCCTGGCAATCATACATTTCATTAGTCCATTCATTCTTCCGCTGCATAGGCAGATTATGTATCATCTCCTCTCCTTATTTTCAGCTGTTGCGCCTAGTATTTATTTTACTGAGAATATAAAAGCAGTCAGTACAGAACTGCAACGTCTTACCATATCTACCTCCCTACTTAGTTTCCTCTTACATGGGTGGTGCTATTTTAAGGTCCATCTCTCCACTTATCCACTATATTCCATCAACCCTGTCATCTACTGAAGGACATCACTCCATTGGTCCTCTCTCCTGCATCATTGATATTTCCATTTCTAGAGTATATGATCATATTTTTCCCATTTTAGTAAACCTCTTGTCGCCACATCCCTCTTTGACTACCACTTCAATTCCCTGTTCCCCCTTACAGTATATCTAGGGAGCTGAGGTGGCTCAAGTGATTGAGTGCCTCTCTCCCACATGGGAGGTCCCAGGTTCTGTTCCCAGTGCCTCCTAAAGAGCAGATGAGCACAGAGAGCAGACAGCAACCTCAAACGAGTGGGGAGGGGGAATAAAAAAAAAATATTCTTTTTTTTTTTTTTTTTTTTTAAAGTATCTCTAGATTCTGTTGACTTTATTCCTGCATCTTGATCTCTTTCAAATACTGTACTATTCCTAACCTGGAGGGGTGAGGGGTGTTTTCTCTCACTTGTCCTGTGTCCTTTGAACACCGTACTTTAAAATTCTTTCCTCGTTGGTAAAATGGGAGTAATAGAATAAAGGCACACACTATCATATTGAAAGTTTATTGCTCACATAGGCTAGCCATAATTTATTGTGGGAAGGGTGTACACAAAGGCTTTGAGTACCAGGAGGCAGGGGTCTTTGGGGACCATCTTGGAGGATGGCCACTATAACTTCATTGAGTTGTAGCGCAGATTAAATTTGCATAGTACCTGGCACATAGTAAGTACACAGCTCACATTAGCTGTTAATTATTCATTTAACCTCTGTATTTCAGGGCTAGTGGTTAATTAAAGCTTGTATGATTCTTTTTATTGTTTAACAGTAATAATGGAAAAACTGTAGTATCAATGAAGCTGAGTTATATTATAAATATTCTTTTGCTTATCTAATCACCAAGCAATACCCTAGAAATCTTACACAGAAGTGCTGTGTAAGTAAAAAGGTTGACATGCAGCACGTTGCACTACTATCATGGAAATATAACTTTTAAGACATTTTGTTCTCTCAGACATAATCTACAACCTAAATTTGTTGAACAGAAATGC
The DNA here is from genome assembly GCA_004027955.1 of Chaetophractus vellerosus. Taxonomy (NCBI): domain Eukaryota; kingdom Metazoa; phylum Chordata; class Mammalia; order Cingulata; family Chlamyphoridae; genus Chaetophractus; species Chaetophractus vellerosus. The sequence goes on along the minus strand of PVKH010018012.1, from coordinate 531 downwards.
CTACTTTTAATGGTTGTTGGCCTTAACTAAAGTAGTGCTGTGGAGGTGGGGTGTAGTGGCCACATTAGGAAGTAGATGGTACGTTGGCACCACCAGACAAATGATTTGATATGAGGAACATGGGAGAAAGAGACAAGGACCTCATGAAGGGAGTTGGAATAAATGAATAACTGATCAGCTTTCATGCTTGGAATTTTTAATAGACTTCTCATTGTCATGTCTCCCTTTTTGGGAAAAAAATAAAAGTCATGTTAACTATATTTAACAGATATTGTTTAGGGAAGCGGATGTGGCTCAAGCTATTGGGCTCCTGTCTACTATATGGGAGGTCCTGGATTCGTTTCCCAGGGCCTCCTGGTGAAAGCGAACTGGCCTGTGTGGCGAGCTGGCACAAAAAAAAAGAGACAAAGAGGAGAGACAGTGAGAGACACAACAGACCAGGGAGCTGAGGTGTCTCATGGGATTGGTTGCCTCCTAAAGAGAAGATGAGAAGACAGGCAGACCCAGAGAGCACACAGGGAATGGATACAG
>PVKH010018011.1:0-15253 GCA_004027955.1 Chaetophractus vellerosus | reverse complement strand
GGGTGCTAGAGTTAGAGAGCCATCACACATAGTCCTAGACATCTGGTGCTTACACACTAGCAGCTGAGATGGACATGAAGATAAGCAGATTCAAGAAAGTAATATAAGGGGGCCGGCTCAATAGCCCAGTGGATAGGGCACCGGCATACCACATGGGAGGCCCCGGGTTCGATTCCCGGGGACCTCTCCTAGCGGGCAGACCGCCTTGAGAATGGCAAGCCGCCATGGGCGGGCCGGAGCCGCCGTGGGCAGGGCAAGAAGCTGCCACGGACAGGGCAAGAGCCGCCACGGGCAGGGCGGGTCGCCTGAGGATGGAGCGCAGCCAGCCACCCACGAACTGAATCAAGCGCCGGCCGTGAACGGACGCAGAGACCGCCCACAAGCGGGGAAAGCCGCGCCTGCGTAGTGACCACCCTCGGCGCGTCGCCGCAGCGGGGGGAAGGGGAGATATGTAATAAAATAAATAAATCTTAAAAAAAAAAAAAAAGAAAAAAAGAAAGTAATATAAGGGTCATGATAAAGGGGTCCCCAGGGAACAAATGGGTCATGCGCAAAACGTGAGTCTTTAAATATGGTTGAGCGTTACTGAGGGGAAGGGCAAGTAAGTGGGAAAAGATAGTCAAACACAAAACTGGAGAGGAAGGTAAGGGCCAGATCAATAAACATTTACCGAGCGTTGCTACTACAAATCGGGTTTCCAGCAGACTCAATGCTAATTAAGGATGTAAAAGATACAGCCTTACCCTCAAGGAGGTTATAATTTAAGTGGATGTAAACAAGTTCCAACACTTTATGATAAATACATGACTGTGAAAGATATAAAGGAAGGCAGAATCAGTTCTACTTGGAGGTGGGACAAGGTGGGGGTGTGCGATGGAAGACCACCTGAAGATGATGCAAAAGGCTAAGGTTTACCAGGTGGACCAGAGTGGGGAGAACAGAAGGAACAGCAGGTGCATAATACAACATGAAGTCTAGGAACTTTAAGCAGTTTGATAGGACTGTGCATAAAGCTCATTTAGAGTGACAAGAGAGGAGGCTCAATAGATAGGACAGAGCTACATCTTGATATCAGTATGTATATTCCACACCAAGGAGCTTGAACTGTATCCTAGATGCAGGTGGGAACCACTGAAAGGTGGTTAGATCACGGAAGGGACATAATCAATTTTGAATTAGAAAGAACAACTTAGGGCCCGGCTAGATAGCTCAGTGGATAAAGAGCGCGCTGGGGTACCACATGGGAGGCCCCGGGTTCGGTTCCCGGGGACCTCTCTGAGCGGGCAGACAGCCTTGAGAAAGGCAAGCCGCCGTGGGCGGGGCAAAAAGCCGCCACGGGCAGGGCAGAGCCCCCACGGGCATGGCAAAGTCACCCGTGAAAAGCGGAGCTGCTGCCTGCGAAGCGTGGAAGCCGGCAGCCCGCAAAAACATGGAGGACTGCTGCCCGCAAAACATGGAGCGGAGCCACCCGTGAAAACGGAATGGAGCCACCCACAGAGCGAGCTGCCGCCGCGGAGGGCCAACTCAGTGCGACGCCGCAAAGACGGGGTGGGGGGGGAGACAAGAAGCAAACAGAAAAACACAGAAGAATGGACACACAGCAAGAGCAAGCAGAAGCGGGGCGGGGGGTGATATGTAATAAATAAAATTTTAAAAATACCAAAAAAAAAAAAGAAGAACAACTTAGCGCTGATTGTTCTTTTTTGTGGTAGATACACATAAATTGGTTTTATTATTGATTCTTTTTGGTATGTTTCATGATAATAAAGGAAGAGCAGTTTACCATCCGGGTGGAGAAGGGACTGGAGGGCAGCAAGCTTGGATACAGGGTCCAGTTAGAAGCTAACACCATGGTCTGTGTGAGAAGTGATGAGGCCAGACCTGACACAGCAGAAGGAAAGGACAGACAAAGAGAAGCGATGATTAGGGCTGGAACACACAGGGCTTGGTGAGGGACTGGGTGTGTGGGGCGAGGGAGAGGGAGGAGTCCAGGACAGCTGCCAGGTTTCTGGCTTGGGTGAGTGGGAGGAATCATTCTCTGAGAATGGACATAAAGGCAGATAAACAGGTTTGGGAGGAAAGATGAGCTCGAATTCAGACACATGCTGGAGATGCCTGTCAGACAGCTGTTAGGAGATGTCAGAGGTTCCTAGTAGGCACAAGTGTTTATGAGTCTAGCTCAGAAGCGATGTGTGGGCTGGAGCTACCCATTGTTCATCCTCACTGCAGAGCAGGTGCCTGGCGTGTGACAGAGCCTGCATGGCAACCAGGAGAGCACACACAGCCTGGTGGGGACACCACCGTCTCAGGGCCAGTGGAGGGATGAGGGGGCAGCCAAGGAGAGAGCGCCCCGGGCAGACAAGAACCACGGGAAACTGGGAGACACAGGTTAAGGGACAAAGGGGATAGAAATGTCAAATGCCGCACAGACGTGAGTAAACTGAAGGATTTGGACAAGAGTTGCTGAATTTGGCTGCAGGACAATTTTACCCTAGTGAACTTTGTGCTTGGGACAGAAAATTGCCTGCCCTAGGTGGGAAAGGTGGGGACGTGTAAAGCACAGGTGTGGAATGTTCTTGGTAAGACTGTTTGGGGCAAGGAGATATGAGGAAGTTAGAGGACACAGGATTGAGGGCAGCTTATCAGTTTTGTTTCGAAACTGGAGAGACTCAAGCAAGTTTACCTGGTAGGCGGCAAAGCAGCTAATAAAGAGGGAGTTGAAAATAGAGAAGAGACAAGGAATAACTGCAGGAACAGGTCCAGAGGAGCAGAGGCTGTGCTGACCAAAGACAAAGGCAGCAGCAAGAGATGAGAAGACACAGGGTGAGAAGCCGCAGGAAGAGGGAAAGCTGTAGGCATGGAATTGGGACATTGAGGGAACTGATGCTGAAGTCTCATTTTTTCCTGTGAAATAAGCAAAGTGAGAAAACTGATCCCAGAGAAGTGGTAACTTGCCTGATAGCCCACAGGGAGTAAGATTTTAACTCGTTTTTCATTCCTTGCCTGGTGCCCTTTCTGGTCCCTAAATTACACCTACCTCTGATGAAGATATTTGCTGCACGTGGACACCTTTTTAATACGGAGATTTTGTACTTTCTTTTTGAAAAATTATTTATTTTTACTTGTGGTAAGATACACACAACATAAAAATCATTTTAACCATGACATTAAGTACACTGACAATACTGTATAACCTTCACCACTACCCACTCCCAGACTATTTTCATTATCCCAAACCAAAACTCATACTCATTTGGCAATAACTCCCCATCCCCTTTCCCTCCACTGTGAATCTGGTAACCACTGTTCTGCTTTTTGTCTCTATGAATTTGCTTATTCTGCTTCATGTGAATGGAATAATATAATATTTGTCCTTTAGTGTTTGGCTTATTTCACTCAGCATGATATCTTCCAGGTTCATCCATGCTGTAGTACGTTCCAGCCATTCACTTCTTTTTATGACTGTTTAATATGCCATTGTATGGATACACCACATTTTGTCCACCCATTCATCTGTTTATGGACACTTGGGTTGCTTCCACCTTTTGGCTATTGTGAATAATGCTGTGATGAACACAGGTGTACAAATAACTGTCTGAGTCCGTGCTTTCAGTTCTTTTAGGTACATACCTAGGAGTGGAACTACCGGGTCATGTGGCAATTCTACGGTTCTTTCTGAGGAACCTACAAACTGTTTTCTGCAGTGGTGCCACTATTTTACGCTGCCACCAACAATGTGCAAGTGTTCCTATTTCTCTGCATCTTTTCCAACACTTGTTAATTTCAGGTTTTTAAATAATAGTGACCTTAGTGGGTGTGAAGTGGTATCTCATTGTTGTTTTAATTTGCACTTCTTTAATGGCTAATGATGCTGCGCATGTTTTCATATACTGATTTGCCATTTGAATATCTTCTTTGGAGAAATGTCTGTTCAAATCCTTGGCCCACTTTTTAATTGGGTTGTACACCTTTTTTTTTTACTTTATTTTGTACAACAATTTTATTTTGTAAACAATTAAAAACTAAAAATAAATATATATGAATAAATATATACATTTCTCAATTAAATGTATTGGATACATATAATTTTTTTTTAATCAAACAATATGTTACACAATATATTTGGTTCATAGTAACACATTCTTACAGTATTTGTCCTTTTGTGTCTGGCTTGCTTCCCTCAACATAATGTCCTCCAGGTTCATCCATGTTGCCATATGCTTTACGACTTCATTTCTTCTTACAGCTGCATAATATTCCATTGTGTGAATAGACCACAATTTGTTTATCCATTCGTCTATTGATGGACACCTAGGTTGTTTCCAACTTTTGGCAATCATGAATAATGTCACTATGAACATGGGTGTGCAGATGTCTGTTCGTGTCACTGCTCTCAGTTCTTCTGGGTATATACCCAGTAGTGGTATTGCAGGGTCACGTGGCAAGTCTATACTCAACTTCTTTAGGAACTGCCAAACAGTCCTCCACAGTGGTTGTACCATTCTGCATTCCCACCAACAGTGAAGAAGTGTTCCTATCTCTCCACATCCTCTCCAACACTTGTAGTTGTCTATCTTTAATAGTGGCCATAATGGAGCGCAGCCAGCCACCCGCGAACTGAGAGCCGGCCGTGAACTCAGTTCGCGGGTGGCTGGCTGCGCTCCATTCGCGGGCGACCTGTCCTGCCCGTGGCGGCTTTTGCCCTGTCCGTGGCAGCTTTTTGCCCTGCCCACGGCGGCTCTGGCCCGCCCATGGCGGCTTGCCATTCTCAAGGCGGTCTGCCCGCTAGGAGAGGTCCCCTGGAACCGAACCCGGGGCCTCCCATGTGGTATGCCGGTGCCCTATCCACTGGGCTATCGAGCCGGCCCCATAAATAAATCTTTAAAAAAAAAATAGTGGCCATTCTGATAGGTGTGAAATGATATCTCATTGTAGTTTTGATTTGCATTTGCCTAATCATGAGTGATGTTGAGCATTTCTTCATGTGTTTTTTTGCCATTTGTATTTCTTCTTTGGAGAAATGTCTATTCAAGTCTTTTTCCCATTTTTTAATTGGGTCATTTGTCTTTTTATTGTTGAGTTGTAACATCTCTTTATATATCCTGGATATTAAACCCTTATCAGATATGTGATTTCCAAATATTTTTTCCCATTGAGTTGGCTGCCTTTTCACCCTTTTGACAAAGTTCTGTGAGGTGCAAAAGTGTTGAATTTTGAGGAGGTCCCATTTATCTATTTTTTCTTTTGTTGCGCGTGCTTTGGATATAAGGTTCAAGAAATCACCACCTACTACAAGGTCTTGAAGATGTTTCCCTACATTTTCTTCTAGTAGTTTTATGGTCCTGGCTTTTATATCTAGATCTTTGATCCATTTTGAGTTGATCCTTGTATAGGGGGTGAGTTGGGGTCCTCTTTCATTATTTTGGTTATAGATATCCAGTTCTCCCAACACCATTTGTTGAAGAGACTGTTTGTTCCTGTTAGCATGGACTTGGTAGGTTTGTCAAAAACCAGTTGACTGTATAGGTGAGTGTTTATTTCTGGGTTCTCAATTCTATTCCACTGATCCATGTGTCTATCTTTATGCCAGTACTATGCTGTTTTGACCACTGTAGCTTTGTAATATGTTTCAAGGTCAGGCAGTGAAATTCCTCCCAGGTCATTCCTCTTCTTTTAGAATGCTTTTGGCTATTCGGGTGCACTTACCCTTCCAGATGAATTTGGTAATTGCCTTCTCTAATTCTGTAAAGTAAGCTGTTGGGATTTTGATTGGTATTGCATTGAATCTATAAATCAGTTTGGGTAAGATTGACATCTTCACGATATTTATTCTTCCAGTACATGAACACGGAATGTCTTTCCATTTGTCTAGGTCTTTTAAAATTTCTTTTATCATTGTTTTGTAGTTTTTTGCATATATGTCCTGTACTTCTTTGGTTAAATTAACTCCTAGGTATTTGAGTCTTTTTATTGCTATTGAAAATGGAATTTCCCCCCTGATTTCCTCCTCAGGTTGTTCAGTACTAGTGTACAAAAAAATTACTGATTTTTGCGCATTGATCTTGTATCCTGCCACTTTGCTGAACTCATTTATTAGCTCAAGTAGCTTTGTCGTGGATACTTCAGGATTTTCTAAGTACAGGATCATGTCATCCACAAACAGGGATAGTTTTACTTCCTCTTTTCCTATTTGGAGGCTTTTAATTTTTTTTTCTTGTCTAATTGCCCTAGCTAGAACTTATAGTACAATATTGAGTAACAATGGTGACAGTGGGCATCCTTGTCTTGTTCCCGGTCGTAGAGGGAAAGCTTTCAACCTTTCCCCATTGAGTATGATGTTGGCTGTGGGTTTTTCATATATGCCTTTTATCATACTGAGGAATTTTCCTTCTATTCCTATCTTTTGAAGTGTTTTTATCAAAAAAGGATGCTGCATTTTGTTGAATGCTTTTTCTGCATTGATTGAGATGATCATGTGTTTTTTTTTTCCTTCAATTTGTTAATGTGGTGTATTACATTGATTGATTTTCTTATGTTGAACCAGCCTTGCATACCAGGAATAAATCCCACTTGGTCATGATGTTTAAATCTTTTGATATGCTGTTGTATTCAATTTGCAAGTATTTTGTTGAGAATTTTTCCATCTATGCTCATTAGAGAGATTGGTCTGTAATTTTCTTTTCTTGTAGAATCTTTATCTGGCTTTGGTCTTAGGGTGATGTTGGCTTCATAAACTGTGTTGGGTGATTTTCCCTCCTCTTCGATTTTTTGGAAGAGATTAAACAGGATTGGTGATAATTCTTTTTGAAATGCTTGGTAGAATTCACCTGTGAAGTCATCTGGTCCTGGACTTTCCTTTGCTGGGAGATTTTTGATGATAGATTCAATCTCCTTAAATGTGATTGGTTTGTTAAGTTCTTGTATTTCTTGTAGTGTCAGTGTAGGTTGGTTGTGCGTTTCTAGAAATTTGTCCATTTCATCTAGGTTGTCTAATTTGTTGGCATATAGTTTCTCATAATATCCTCTTATGATTCTTTTTATTTCTGTGGGGTCATTTGTAACTTCTCCCCTTTCATTTCTGATTGTATTTATTTGAATCTTCTCTCTTTTTTTCTTTGTTAGTCTAGCTAGGGGTTTGTCAATTTTACTGATCTTCTCAAAGAACCAGCTTTTGGTTTTGTTGATTTTCTCTATTGTTTTTAATGTTCTCATTTTCATTTATTTCTGCTCTAATCTTTATTATTTCTTTCCTTCTGCTTGCTTTGGGATTGGTTTGCTGTTCTTTTTCTAGTTTCTCTAGTTGTTTAGTTAAATCTTTGAGTTTAGCCCTTTCTTGTTTTTTAATATAGGCATTTAGGGCTATAATTTTCCCTCTCAAGACTGCCTTCACTGTATCCCATAAGTTTTGATACGCTGTGTTCTCATTTTCATTTGTCTCGATATATTTACTGATTTCACTTGCAATTTCTTCTTTGACCCACCGATTATTTAGGAGTGTGTTGTTCAGTCGCCACACATTTGCAAATTTACTTTTTTCCTGTCTATTACTGATTTCTAGTTTCATTCCATTATGATCTGAGAAGGTGCTTTGTATAATTTAAATCTTTTTATATTTATTGAGAGCTGCATTGTGACCTAACATGTGGTCTATCCTGGAGGAAGATCCATGAGCACTTGAGAAGAATGTATAACCCACTGAGTTTGGATGCAGTGTTCTGGATATGTCTGTCAGGTCTAACTTGTTTATCATATTGTTCAAGTTCTCTGTTTCCTTGTTGATCTTCTGTCTAGTTGTTCTATCTAACGATGTGAATGAGGTGTTGAAGTCTCCAATGATTATTGTAGAAATGTGTATTTCTCCCTTCAGTTTTGCCAGAGTTTGTCTCATATATTTTGGGGCACCCTGGTTAGGTGTGTAGATATTTATGACTGTTATATCTTCCTGGTGGATCATCCCTTTTATTAATATATAATGGCCTTCTGTATCTCATAACTTTTTTGTATTTAAAGTCTGTTTTGTCTGATATTAGTATAGCTACCCCTGCTCTTTTCTGCTTACTATTTGCGTGGAGTATCTTTTTCTAATCTTTCACTTTCAGCTGGTTTGTATCCTTGGGTCTAAGGTGAGTTTCTTGTAAGCAGCATATGGATGGCTCATGTTTTTTAATCCATTATATCAGCCTGTATCTTTTTATTGGGGAGTTTAATCCATTCACATTCAATGATATTACTGTAAATGCACTATTTACTCCCTCCATTTTATTCTTTGGTTTTCATATGTCATCTTGTTTTTGTCTGTCTTTTCACTCTTTTGGTTATTCTTTCTGCTATTCTTTCTTCTATACTCTCCTCCAAGCCTCTCTCTCCTGTATTTTCCTTTCAGGTTCTAAGGCTTCCTTGAATATTTCCTGCAAAGGTAGATTCTTTTTTGCAAACTCTCGTAGTTTCTGTTTGTTTGTGAATATTTTATACTCACCTTCATATTTGAAGGACAGTTTTGCTGGATAAAGAATTCTCAGCTGCCAGTTTTTCTCTTTCAGTTTCCTAATTGTATCATACCACTCACTGTCTTCTTGCCTCCATGGTTTCTGAAGAGAAATCTGCGCTAAGTCTTACTGGACATCCCTTGTATGTGACTCTTTGCTTCTCTCTTGCTGCTCTGAGAATTTTCTCTTTTATCTTTGACATTTGACATTCTGAGTAGTATGTGTCTTGGTATAGGTTTATTTGGATTTATTCTGATTGGGGTATGGTGTGCTTCTTGGACATGTTAAGTTCATTTCTTTTGTGAGAGTTGGGAAATTTTCAGTTATTATTTCCTCAAATACTCTTTCTGCCCCTTTTCCCTTCTCTTCTCCTTCTGGAACTCCCATGACATATATGTTGTTGTGTTTTGTGTTGTTATTCAACTCCCTGAGCCCCTGCTCATTTTTTTCCATTCTTTTCTCTCTCTGTTCTTTTCTTTCTTCAATTTTAGCTGTTCTGTCTTCGGTATCACTTATTCTTTCTTCTATCATTTCGAGTTTTCTGTTGTATGCCTCAAATGTGTTTTTTATCTCACCTATTGTGTCTTTCATTCCCACGAGCTCTGTTACTTTTCTGTTCAGGATTTCAAATTCTTCTTTGCGTTTGCTCAATGTCTTCTTGATGTCATTTATCTCTTTACCTATATTGTCTTTCAACTCATTAATTTGATTTTGGAAGTTTGTGCTCATCTCGCTGATTAGTCCTCTCAAACTCTGCAACTTTTCTGGGACTTTGATGTATTCCTTTTCTTGGGCCAGGTCTTCTATTTTCTTAGTATGGCTTGTAATTTTTTGCTGGTGTTTAGGCATCTGGTTAGGATGTAGTTTACTCAGATGCTTGCTCTCTTTCTCTTTTATATGGATTTAGTGGCAGGAGACTGTGAGTTACCACAGCTCTTTGATTTTTGGCTCAACCTGGATTGTCAGGATTGACCTACTGGTTGCTCAAAACTGGGCACTGGACCCAGTAATTGGTTATAGAGTCTATTCATAGGGCCTTGGGCAGGGAAGCTACAGAGGCCAGAAAAAGCCCTCCAACTTATTTTTAATTTTCTTGTGTACACTTCCTTGGTCTGACAGGAGATGGTGCTGTTTGGAAGCTCTCAATTCAGTGCCTGGTGGGAGTGTAATTGTTGTAACACAGACCAGATCAATGTGATAGAGCTTCCTGTCTGGAGGCTAGGAGCCTTGTAATTCAAACTTTCTCTGAGACAGTTCTCCAGCCTTCTCTGGAAGCCCCCTCCCTTTTTCTGGCTAGGAAATATTTCCACCCCCCTCTGAGTCCTCAACAATCAGTCCCTTTTAGTAGTGGAGGAGATTGGGAGGGTTGCATATCTTTAGCCCCTTGCAGGCTCCAATGCAAACAATGACACAGCCCCACCTGGCCTGGAAGGGCTCTTGGGACATAGCAGACCAAACTTGTGTGTCAAAAGCTGAGTCAGCCTTAGGCTGTGTCCCTCTCTCTCCCCTTTCCTAGGGAGTCCTCAAAAATTAGTCCAGGCTAGAACAGAGGGAGATGGCGAGGGTCAGACTTCCCCAGTCCTTTGCTGGCTCCCAGGGCAAGCCACTGTGTGGTCTCACCTGGCCTGAAAGGGCTTGTGGGGCACAGCTGACCAAATTTGTGGGTCAGAAGCTGAGTCAGCCTTAGGCTGTGTCCCTCTCTCGCCCCTTTCCTGGGGTGGTAGATCCCTGGAGCCCCTTTACCTGTAGTTGCAGGCCCAGAGGCCCGAAAATTCTAAAGAGTCTTTAGTGTGTCCAACTCATGGTTCTGTCGACCTGATTTCCCTCTTTTGTCCCTCTCTCCTCTGGGTGGTGTGCAGCCTTCACTTACCCATCCTAAACCCTAGAAGATCTATTTCGGGGCTGTTTCAGCCTGTCCTCTAGCTATTTTCCTCGGGTTGTATGCCTTGTTGTTGAGTTGTAGGAGCTCATTATATATTCAGGATATTAAACCCTTATCAGCTCTATGGGTTCCAAATATTTTCTCCCATTCTTTAGTTTGTCTTTTCATTTTTTTGATAATGTCCTTTGATGCACAAAAGGTTTTCATTTCGATTAAGTCCATTTTACCTATTTTTTTCTTTTGTTGTGTTGACATAAAATCTAAAAATCCACTGCCTACTACAATGTCCTGAAGACGTTTCCCTATGCCTTCTTGTAAAAGTTTATAGTGTTAGCTCTTATATTCATGTCACTGATTCATTTTGAATTAATTTTTGTATATGGTGAGAGGCAGGGTCCACATTCATTCTTTTGTTGTTGTTGTTGTTGTTACATATCCCCCCCTTTCTGCTTGTTCTTTGCTGTGTTCATTTTTGCGTTCTTCTGTGTCTGCTTGTCTCCCCCTGTTGCAGCGACCCGTTGAATCAGCTCACTGCACGGCTGCCTTGCCTGCTCATGGGCAGCTTGCCCTGCTCGTGGGCGACTTGCCCTGCCCATGGCGGCTTTGCCCTGCCCACGGTGGCTTTGCTCCGCCCATGGCAGCTTGCCTTCTCAAGGCGGCCTGCCCGCTTGAAGAGGCCCCGGGAACCGAACCTGGGGCCTCCCATGTGGTAAACCAGCGCCCTATCCACGGGCTACAGCTGGCCCCCACATTCATTCTTTTGCATGTGGATTTCCAGTTGTCCCAGAACCATTTGTTGCAGACACTATTCTTTCCCCATTGAAATGACTTGGCACCCTTGTTGAAAATCAATTGGCCATAGATGTGTGGATTTATCTCTGGACTCTCATTATATTCCCTTGGTCCCTATGTTTCTAAAGAGAAAGTTTTGAAATCAGGAAGTATGAATCTACCAGCTTTGCTCATTCTTTTCAAGACTGTTTTGGCTATTCAGGGCCTCTTGCAATTCCATATGAATTTGAGGATCAGCTTTCCCATTTCTGCAAAAATAAAAAGCTACTGGAATTTGGATAGGCATTGCATTGAATTTTCAGATCGCTTTAGGTAGTACTGGCATCTTAACAATATTAAGTCTTCCAATCCAGGAACACGGAACGTCTTTCCATTTATTTAGGTCTCCTTTAATTTCTTTCAGCTATGTTTTCAGTGTACAAGTCTGTAACCTCCTTGGTTAAAAATATTCCTAGGTATTTTATTGTTTTGGATGCTGTTTTAGTTTCCTGGCTGCTAGAATAAATGCCATGCAATTGGGGTAGCTTAAACAACAGCAATTTATTGGCTCATGGTTTTGAGGTTTTGTTCTCAAAATCAAGGCATCATCAAGGAGCTGCTGTTTCCAGAAGACTGTAGTATTCTGGGGCTGGCTGCCAGTGATCCTTAGACCTTGGCTTTTCTGTCACATGGCAATGCACATGGCAGCCCTCTTAGCCTCTTTTGTTCCATTGAATTCCAGCTTCTGGCTGCTCCCTCTGGCTTTATTTCTCCCTATGTGGCCTTCCTTGTAAGGCCCTTCAGTAATAGGATTAAGACCCATCCTAATTCAATTGGAATGAGGGCTACACCTTAACTGAAGTAATCTCATCAAAAGGTCCTATTTACTATGTATTCACACCCCTGGGAATGGACTAAATTTGAGGACATGTTTTTCTGAGCTCCATGCCAATAGAGATGCTATTGTAAATGGAATTTTTATTTCCTTTTCAGATTGTTCATTACAGTTGTAAAGCAACCCAACTGACTTCAGAATGTTTATCTTGTATCCTGCAACTTTGCTGGCTTTGTTCTTAGTTCTAGCAGCTTTTCTGTGGATTCTTTGGGATTTTCTATATAAAGGATCACGTCACTTGCAAATAGGGATAATTTGACTTCTTCCTTTCCAGTTTGGATGCCTTTTATTTCTTTTTATTTCCTGATTGCTCTGGCTAGAACTTCCAGTACAATGTTGAGTAACAGTGGTGACTGTGGGCATCCTTGTCTTGCTCCTGATTTTAGGGAGAAAGCTTTCAGACTTTCACCATTGAGTATAATATTTGTGGTGGGTTTTCTATAAATGTCCTTGATCATGTTGAGAAAGTTCCCTTGTATTACTAGTTTTCTGAGCGTTTTTATCATGAAAGGATGTTGGATTTTGTAAAATGTCTTTCTTCATCAGTTAAGATGATCATGTGTTTTTTCCCCCTTCATTCTATTAATGTGGTCTATTTACATAGATTGATTTTCTTATGTTGAACTATCCTTGCAATCCTGGAATAAATCCCACTTGGACACAGTGTATAATCCTTTTAATATATTGTTGAATTTGGTTTGCCAGTATTTTGCCAAGGACTTTTGCATCTATATTTTTAAGGGATATTAGTCTGTAATTTTCTTTTCTTGAGCTGTCTTTATCTGACTTTGGCACCTGGGTAATGCTTGCCTCATAGAGTGAGTTAGGAAATAATTCCTCTTCTATTTTTTGGAAGAATTTGAGGATTGGCATTTAGTCTTCTTTAAATGTTTGGTAGAATTCAGCAGTGAAACCATGCAGTCCTGGATTTTCATTTGTTGGGAGGCTTTTATTACTTATTCAATCTCTTTGTTATTGGTCTGTTGAGGTATTATATTTCTTCTTGAGTCAGTACAGGTAGTTTGTATGTTACTAGGAATTTGTCCGTTTCCAGTTTGTAGACATACAGCTGTTCATAGTACCCTCTCATAATCCTTTTTATTTCTGTAAGGTCAGCAGTAATGTCCCCAATTTCATTCCTGGTTTTATATACCTTCCTTTAGAAAGATTACTGGGCAAGAATGGCTTTACATAAGGGCAGAACAGGTCACCTGTTACCAAGGACAGTGAACTTGCCAGGTGCCACAAAGATCCCGGGTTGTGAGCCAGTAGACCTGCCCCCTTAAAATAGGAAAAAGAGGAGTACACCCTCAGACTGGGACTGTGACTTACTCATGAAAGTTCAAGTGCTTAGAAGATGCTTCTAATAATCAAACTATGATTAGCACTTCATTGAAAATATTCTAGAATATTATTTCAAGGAGAGAACATGGTAGTATGAGGGAAGAAGTGGTTGAGCATAAACTCTAGATAAGTCTCTTGGCCTCTATGCACATCTTCAAGGTCCCTTTTTAAGTGTAAAATATATATATTATAAAGAGTTAGATAGAACCAAGAAGTTAAAGCAGATAACTGGAGCTAGCCAGTAGAGCATACAGAGAAAGCAGCTGCAAAAAAAATGGAGGAAGGGGCCCAGCAGCTTACCATGGATGATGATAATGCTGCACTCGCGATCACCAATGGCTCTGGCATGTGCAAGGCTGGCTTCACGGGTGACCATATGCCCCTGGGCCATCTTCCCTTCCATCACGGGGGTCCCAGCACCGGATCATGATGGTGAGCATGAGCCAGATGGGTGGGTGATGAGTCCCAAGGTAAGAGGGGCATCCTGACCCTGAAGGTACCCCATTTAGCATAGCACTGCCACCAACTGAGATGACATGAAGATCTGGCACCATGCCTTCTACAATGAATTGTGTATGGCCCCTGAGAGCCCTGTGCTGCTGACCAAGGCCCCTCTACACCCCAAGGCCAACCATGAGAAGATGACCCAGATCATGTTTGAGACCTTCAACACCTCTGCCATTAGACAGTGCTGTCCCTGTATGCCCCTGGCCTTATCATGGGTAGCATAATGGACTCTGGTGACAGGGTAACACACGTCATTCCCACCTATAAGGGTATGCCCTCCCCCATGCCGTCCTGCATCTGGACCTGGCTGGCTGGGACCTGACAGGCTACTTCATAAAGAGCCTCACAGAGCAGAGCAAAATTTCCCCACCACTGCTGAGCAAGTAACCCTGAGCAACATCAAGGAAACAGTGCATGGCATGAAAGAGAAGCTCTGCTATGTCACCCTCAGCTTCAAGCAAGAGATGGCCACCGCCACGTCCTCCTCTCCCTGGAGAAGAGCTATGAGCTGCCTGATGAATAGGTCATCACCATCAGCAACAAATGGTTCCACTGCCCAGAGGCCCTATTCCACCCTTCTTTCCTGGGCATGGAATCCTGTGGCATCCATGAAACCATCTTCAACTCCATCATGAAGTATGACATGGACATCTGTAAGAAACGCTACACCAAATGGTGATGTCTCATGGGACCACCGTGTACTTGGGCATTGCCCACAGGATGCAGAAGATCACAGCGCTGGCCCAAAACAATGATCATGATCTTCACTCGCCCTGAGTGCAAGTACTCAGTGTGGATCGGCAGCTCCATCCTAGCCTCGCTGTTCACCTTCCAGCAGATGTGGATCAGGAAGCAGCAGTCTGATGAGTCCAGCCTCTCCACAGACCACTGCAAATTCTTCTAGGCAGACTGTTTCACTTAGTTCTGTGTAGCCGTTTGGAGTTTGATGTAATTGTGAATTCCAAAAATTGATATTGAATCATGCTTGTAAACTGATCTGTTCATCTGGGCATGATTAAGTTATGATTAGGGCATTGAGCCCCACCCCTTGGTGGGTGGGGGAATCGAATATAAAAGGCAAGGCAAAGGACAGAGGGGGCAGATTTGAGAAGCAGTTTTGATGTTGGAGCTTTGATGTTGGAGAGAAGGCCCTGGGAGTAGACAAGTGAGCTGTTCGCCTGATAGTCTACAGCTGGCCTTGTGGAGAGACGCAAAGCCTAGAGAGCCTCATAGTCCACACCTGACCTTGTGGAGGAAACAGAGGCACTGAGCCTGGAGAGAAACGCAGCCCTGGGAAGAGAGGAACCCAAGAAGCCTGAACCCTGGCAAATGTCAGCAGCTGTCTTGCTCCAACATGTGGCAATGGAC
>PVKH010018010.1:0-15255 GCA_004027955.1 Chaetophractus vellerosus | reverse complement strand
AGCTGTTGCAGCTCCAGCTGCTTCTGATGCTTCTCCCCTGCCTATACATACTGTATGGTGTGAAGCTTCCTGCTATACATGCAGGGCTGGTGGTTCCCCATGCAGAGCTGCAGTATCACATGCTGATTCTCAGGTGGGGGTGGCATGGGGGTGGAAGCAGAACACAAAGGCAGATGACTTCTTGTGGATGGGTTTAAAGACAAACTCATTGGAAGAGAGGTTACCTATTTCACTCCAAGGGAAGCTAAATTTGGGGTCAATTTACTACCTTTATCACAGATATTTAGCCCAAGACCATCAACTCCAAACCAAAGGTCTGTTGCTTTTTTGTTTTTATTTCAAAATAGTTGATCCATACATTCCAGTTCCTGCACAATCTTTAGTTACTCCAACACAGCATTATCTTTGAGCATTGCTGTGCTTGGCACGCCACACCTAAATCCAGTCCTCCCACTTGTCTCTTGTGAGTTTGTGCTGGTCCATCTCTCTTTGAGGGATCATGCTCTCAGGGTTGAGATACCCAGACCTGTGCATTTCTTTCTTACAGTCTCCAAACTTGGTTTTCACAGCATATGAGCCAAAGGGCAGTGCAGTCTCAGGAGGGCAGTAAATCTCATCACCGAGAATTACTTCCTATACTTGGAGAAAGAAAAGCTTCTGGGCAATGTTTCGGATGAGCTTCTCTAACACATCTTCAGGGTAGAACTTAGCCCCAGAATTTGAACTGAAGAGGGTTCGACTTTCTGACCTCCTGGGGAGATAACTTTTTATTCAAGTTTCATCCAGGTAGGGATTCCCTTATCAATCCACATACTGGGTCCCAAATTAGCACAATTCCCAAAGGCCAATAGTCTTAACCACCTGATGGAAAAGCTGTTTTCCAGCAATATTTGGTGAGATGCAGCTTTGCATCCGCCATAGGCATGTGTACATTGATTGCTTTTGGCATTTTTGGATCCTGGTGGGTTTTCTTCAAATCCTTTGGGAACACAACTCTGCTGCAGAAGTACCTCGGTGCCTGCAAAGTGAACCACTGCGTTCTTGCTGCTAAGTGCCTATGCCATGGCCCCCGCTCTCTAAAGTCCCCAATGGGCGATGCAGCGGGGTCCTGGCTACGCCCCTTCCTGGCAGGCTACTAGGCTCCTAGGCTGCCGGTTACTTTTTTTTTTTTTTAACAAAGACCACTAGGAAGACGTTCTCCCAGGAAAATTCACATATGCTGTAAAATCAAAACGTGAATGCAACTTGAGAAGATTCACAGAATGCCTGAAGACCAGTGTCACTGGTTCGATTGGGAGTGGGGGAAGCAGACTCTATGATGGTGTACAGGGTATTTATTAGAAATCAACACCTGTGGAAAGGACAGGAAGGATGCTGATTGGGCAGACGGAGAAGTCAAGAAGTCAAGCTGCGATGCAAACCCAACAAAGCCTCAGGCAATCACAATCACTAGGCAGCAATCACATTCTAGAGCTGAAATGACCCTTTAGAGTGATCTTGAGTTGGGCCCTTAAAGGCACTGATCATTAATGTGGGCCATTCAGGAAGGGGTGTGATGTAGGCACAGGGAACTCTGAAGCTGAGGCTTCTTGGAAGGGGCTAATGACTAAATTTCCTCGGCTGACAGCATTCTCAGCAGCTGGAATGGGCTCTTCCATAAATGGGATCTGGGTGATACATCACAGAGACCAGCACACCCGGTTATTAGAAACCCAGCACTGGTATCTTCAACTTTTCTCCTTTAATTTTAGTCACTAAATTCTCTCTGATTTCATTTCCAAGATGTAATTCAAAGACTAATTATGAAAAAAAAAAAGCCTGTCTTACACAATATGTTTTAGGAGTGGTTAGAAGTTGAATACTTAATTCATGCTTTGACTGTTATGGTATTTTATAGTTACTTCTATTTTAACAACTGCATTTTCATTTATTGAATGATTTTGAGCAGGATTAAAGTAACAAGGAAGTGTTAGAATGCAGAAACAGCTGACCCCACCGCTGTCAGACTTGGTGAAGCCAGAAGGAAATCTTTTGGCTCTTGTACTATTAGTGCAGTCAAGTGACTCATGAGTATGGAGCAAAAATAGAAATAGATAGAAATAAAACAAATGACATCATTGCCCTCCTCATTATAAAGAAAATAAACTGAAATAAAAACAAGATGAAAGATAATAGTAACATACTTTTCACTCAAAATATAATTGAGGTAATGAAAGTAACCTCTTCCTTGTTAGAGATTTTTACCTTTTGTCAGTTTGGGTTGTCACTGAAATATTTTTAGGCCTAAATCTAATTATGCAATTGGGAGAGTACTGTTTTCAGTATGCCATATTTAATTCTCTAAAATGTCTTTGTTCAGTAATGCCCTGAAGGGATGAATGATGGCCTGACAGGTTCTCAATAAATAATGACAATTTATCAGTAAAGAGGTTTATTTTCAAGAGATGAATAGCTAGATACAGCTGTAACTTTAATTTCCAAATCCCAAGACAAAATAGCATTGACAGATATCCTAAAATGTAGAGGGCATACTAGTTTGAATGGGAGCCAGAGGTTATGGTAGCAGAGCAAAAATACATTTTATTTTAGACATGTTGCTTTTAAATGATGTGGGACATCCAAGAGGAGATTTAGAGGGAAAAGGTCAGGCTTTCTTGAGCAGAGGTAACTGATTTCACTAGGTTTGGCTCTCCTGCATTAGGAAACATGTCTGGCAAGTTTCAGAAAAAGGGGTTTGAGAAGACTGGGTCATCACCCCAATGAGCAGGCAGTGTGCTATGTTGGGAAAAATTATGTAGTTTGGGATCAAAGACTTGTCCAGAGTTCCAGTTCTATCACTATCTGTTTGACCTTGAATAAATCAATCTGAAGCTCAAGTCCTCTGTTGTTAAAAGTACAAATACCAACATCCATTGTTGCTTCCTTAAAGAGTGGTGTGGATCAGATGATAATAAATGTGAAAGCTATTTAAATACACATTATTATAATAATTAGGAGAAGATATGGATATTTATTTGAAATATTTAGCCTTATAAAAGAATAAAGAAGGAAACCATTCACTCACTAAATATTCATTGTGTAAGGACTAACTGAGGTGCTGGAGAGAGCAAGGTAAATAAGACCTTGTTTCTTCCCTTTCCTGGCTCACATGTCCTATCAAGAAAAGTAACATGAGCATGTGTCATGTATAGCAGATAGAAGAGTAAGCAAAAGTTACTACAATTGGGTGAATGAATGAATGAATGAATGAACAGGTACACAGAGGAGAAGCATCGAATCCAATTTGAAATTTCCAAGAAGGCCTCTTGAAAGAGTTTGGGTCTTAAAACATAGCAAGTTGTTCATCAGATAAAGGATGAATGGGAAGAAGGAAATCCCAAACCCAGGGAATGTTAAGAGAAAAGGCTGAGCATAAAATGCTTGAGGAAAATTGTCAAGAGGCCAGAGAACTAGATGGTGAACAGATGGCATATGTTATGAGGGTTGCTTGAATTTTCATGATGAGATAAGTAGTTTTTAGTGGGAGAGTAGGGTGATGAGAGTTGCATATTAGATGGAAACTTCTAGCAGTGATTTAGATGGTCCATTTGAAGGAAAGAAGATTAAAGTCAGAGAGACAAGTCTGAAGACCATATCAGTATAATAGGTGAAAGAAGATAAGGGCTTAAATTAATTCAAAAATTTGTTTGGATTTTAAATTCTGGTGACTGATTAAAGGGGTAGAAAGTGAAGGAGACGGGAGAAAGAAAAATTCCCTGGTATCTGAATGAAAGGTTGTAGCAACTGCTGAGATGAAATACGAGGAAGAAGAATGGGTTTAAGGGAGAAGATAATTTTTGTTTGAATACTTTGAGTTAAACAGTGCTTTTGTGACATTTACGTACAGCAAGCAGTTGAATATATGAGGGTGAAGCTGAGCCAAGAGAACATCTTGGAGAGTTTTGGGCTAGCGATATAGACTTGGGAGGCATTAGCAGAAAAAAAAAAAAAAGAATGATGAAAGATAGATGATTTGATAGATTAGATAGACAGACAGATTTAAATGAATATCTTAATAATTGTTTCCATAGTGTTTAGTATTGATAGTACTCAGTGAATATTTGTTGATTAAATATAAGAAAATTTAAAGTTGTGAGGAAAAAATGACTCTGCTCAGGGAAAGGTACTAAGAATTAACATGAGAGAAGTGGCTTGAGGTGGAAGAACATCAATATTTAAGGTGTAAACAAAAGACCCTCAGAAGATGACCCTCATACGGTAGTATGAAGAGAAGTAAGTAAAGGATGATATTATGAAAATTAAGGAAGAATAAAATTGAGGGAAAAATTGACCAACCTATTTAATCTACTCTGTCCTCACGCAATATAACATTGACGGAGGCATCAACTGAGTGTTACAGGAGAGGCGGTTCTTCTTTGAAGGTTGATCTTTGGATGCTGAGTTTGAAGTACATTGGCTTATGGATATCATTGGGTGTCATCCCCATCATGTAGTGAAAGCCTTCCATAAAATGGAAAGAACACATAGAAGGATGAAGAAACCAATGTATATTGTTAAAAACTGTGGATTCGGCAGTACCTGAAATCATCTACAGTCTTGGGCTAATAAATTATCCTCTTTTACTTGTTAATTTGGGAGCAGATAAAAAGATGATAGATGATAGAGAGATGAAAGGTAGAGTTTCTGTCACCCGTGTTCTGAAAAATCCAAACTAATACAATACTCTAAATGGAGCACTTAATTTTTGTCCCTGAACCATCTATTTAGTGCTCAAACCAGAAATCTGGAAAGTCTTTCTTTTCCTCATTTCTTCTCTTCTCACATCCTTTTAATTCTACCAACAAAATAGATTTCAAACCATCTCGGTTAACAGGTCTACTCTTCTACCATTAGTTGTCAAAATTATTTCTTACCTGCATGTAAGGTCCTGTTTGTATACTTATTCTCTTCTAACACTTTACACATAGAAGCTTCAGTTATCTTTTTAAAACTTAAATTCATGTTGTCCCTTCCCTGCTAGAAAGCCTTTAAAGGCTGTCTACAGTGCTCATTCCAGCCTTTTTTTCCCTCCTTTTAATTTGGACTCTGCCAATTTCTTCATCCTTATCCTGCTCAATAGTCCCCTTCGCTTACTTGGCATCAGTCTTTTATGAGTTCTTCATATGCTAGGTTCTTTGCACATTTTTTCCCCCTCTGTCTGGAATGTTCTTTCTTTCATATAGTGAGTCTTTCTCATCCTTTAAGTCTTAGCTTAAATGTCACCTCCTAAAACAATCCCCTAATAACACCATAATTCAAAATAGGTTCCCCCTATTTAAACTCTTAATTTGTCTCTCTTTTCTTTCACTGGATTTACCACCATTTATAAATATGTTGTTGATTGGTTATTTATCAATATTTTTTGCACATAACTATAATCTCCACAAATAAAGGGACTATATCCTTTATGTTTACTTCTTCATATCCAGTGCCTAGCTCAATATGTGAAGAAGGAATAAATAGTTATATTTACTTGCTGAACTATATTCTAGATTAGTAAGTAATTCATTTATCTCTATAGACATAGCTTGTGGGTGCATACAAAATTTTAAAAAGCTGTTGTTAAATATGCCATTTCACCATCCCATAAAATTGCCTGATACTCAATCTACTTTGCTTATTTGAAGAATTAAGCTGTGAACCTTTCTAAAGATTTTTCATCTTTACTACAGTACACTCAAAGTTATCTACTTTTGTGTTAACATCTAAGCAGTTGTGGAAGTAAGCTTTAAAAAAGCAAGTGAATACTTGGCCTTTTGCAAGTACATGGGTATTTAAACCTCTCTATAAAATTTGTTATACATGTTCAGTTGTATGTTGTTGATGTTATATCATCCTTTAATCCATCTAAAGAAAATAATTGATTTGAAAGAAGCATGATAGAATTTGAGATGAAAACAAAACAAAAACAAAAAAAGAATAAAAAAACACAAAACGCTTATAAAGCATGAAATTGCATGATGGGAATGAAATATATATTGATAATTAATCCAAGCATCTTATTTGGAAAATTTCTAGGTCCCTAAGAGAATGTGCAAAAGGAAACTCACACTTTTGAATACATACATTTATGAGACAACATAACTTCATAGACTTTACACACCTTTACTATTTCACTTTCTCTCTCTCTTCTTACCAAAATAATGCCTCTCACATACACACATGTGTAATTTATTCCTGTTAATAACCTCATTTGTTCAGATTCAGCAAATATTTAACAGGCATCTCTTATGGGCTGAACATATTGCAGTAGGTATTGAGAACAGAGTACTCATTAGAAACAGTCTGTTTGAAAATAATTTATCATTTGTCTTAGGAAGATTAGAAGGCAAAGGTGAACAGTTTAAGTGCTAACTTGTATGATATAGATAAATGGAATGGCGGTTGGCTTCCACAGCCAAGGAGGTTGCACCTTTAAAAAGATAGCTAGGATAGGGCAACTCAGAGAACATGGAAGATGAATGGCATTCTGTGAGGGGAGAATATTTAGAAGGCTCTGAAGGGAGATTGCCCAGGCAACACACATGTAAAGCAGGGCTGCTAACCAGAATAGAGCAGAGATGTGCCCAGAAGCTCTAAATAAAAATTAAAGTAGTGTCCTTGCTCCAGGTGGAGAAACACCCTTGTGAGTGAATAAATGATGATAGTCATAGATTTTCTGTTTGCCTAAACGATGAATGAATTACTCAATAAGCAGCCTGTCTATAGAAAAAGTCTGGTTTCTTATCTCATATCCTCCACATAGAAATACAAGCATTTGCATAGAAATGAATTGATTTGAGAAAGGGCAGAGAAGGGGAAGCACAGATAGAGATGGCGCTGGCAAGAGATTGCAGAGGAAAATATCCTTATGGATTTGTTTAATGAGTCTCTATTTCATTTATAGTATATGGTGCCTTTGGTAATTTAATTCATGTGGCCACTTCAGGTCCATGTCATTCTAGATAAGGAAGAGAAAAATGATTGTAAAAGGGGAGTAATGCCATTTTCTATCTATAAATCATTCATCATATGAAGTCTGTGTAGAAAAATTATATACATTGGCATTTGAAAATAAGTGGACTGTACCTATTTTTAAGAACTTAATGTCAAACTTAAAAATGGAAAATTCTCTTCTATAGAATCTGAGTGCTTTTAATGCTTATTTTTTTTCTACCTAGTATTGCATTGTATCTAAATATTAGTAAAGCTATGCAGCTCTAGAGAATTAGGTTTTATATGGGAAATTACTCTAGGACTCCCTGTATCCCCCATTTTTCATCCTTACGTAAATACACATTTTGAAAATTATTTTCTAAGGGAATATTATGTAAGGGTTTCAACAAATTTTCTTTTTTAAAAGTTTTGCCACTCAGATAAATTTGGAAGTGCCAGAACAAACAAAATTCAATGATTTCTTATTGCAGTATCCCTTGATTTTTAAAAATATGCTCATGTGCCTTGTGACTCTTTAAGTGGGGGTATATTATCAATATATATTTCAAACTTCTAGATTTCAGGATGTATTTTGATAAACATTTAAAAGAGGCAGTGCTCTGCAGAATATAATACTGAATCTGCTACATTAGGGAAAAGCTAGTAGCTAGCAGGATCTAAATTTATGCATGCATGCTCTACTTTAAGAAACCTCAAGATATTAAAACCCCACATGGAAATAAATACCCTTTAAAAGGAATTTAATACAGAAATCTTCCTCTTATAAATCGTAGTATTTTAAAAAGCTTTAAGGTAGGTCATATAACAGTAAAGAGCCAGGCTTTGGAGTCAAATGCATTTGAATTCCAAGTTTACCACTAACTAAAGATATGACTTTGAGCAAGCCAGGATATTTTAGTTTCCTAGGCTGCTGAAAGCAAATACCTTGAAATGGTTCAGCTTAAACAATGGGAATTTATTCGTTCATGGTTATAGTCTGGGAAAATTTCCAAATCAAGGCATCATCAGGGCAATCCTTTCTTCATGAAGAATGGCTGCCGGTGATTTTTGGTTCCTCTACCATATGACAAGGCACATGGTGACATCTGCTGGTCTCTCCCTTATCTTCTGGGTTTCATTGCTTTCAGCTCTTGCTTCTGTGGCTCTCTCTCTCTCTCCATCTCTCTCTGTCCCTCTCACTCTGTACCTCTGTCTCTCTGTCTCTCTCTTCATTTCATTTATAAAGGACTCCAGTAATAGGACTATCCTGAATGAGAGCCCTGTCATGAGGTGGGACACACATTAACTGAAGTAAGTGACATGAAAATATCCTACCTACAGTGAGTTCACACCCACAGGAATGGATTAACTCTAAGAATATGTTTTTTTGGAGTACATTCAGCTCCAAACCACCACAAAAGGTTCTACAGAGAAGCAGAACTGACAGGATGTGTATGTGTGTGTGTGTGTGTGTGTGTGTGTGTGTACGCATGCAAGTCTGAAATCTGTAGGGCAGTTTGACAGGCTGGAAATTCAGGTAATAGTGATGTTGCATTCTTTTTTTTTTTTTTCTTTCTTCCTTTTTTTTAAAGATTTACTTATTTTACTACACATCTCCCCTTCCCCCCGCTGCGGCGAAGTGCCGAGAATGATCACTGCGCAGGCGCCGCTTTCCCCGCCCGTGGGCGGTCTCTGCGTCCGTCCACTGCCGGCGCCTGCTTCAGTTCGCGGGTGGCTGGCTGCGCTCCATCCGCGGGCGACCCGCCCTGCCCGTGGCGGCTCCTGCCCTGTCCGTGGCAGCCTCCTGCCCTGCCCACGGCGGCGATGTTGCATTCTTGAGTCCAAAATCTTTAGGAAAGACCAGCAGATTGGAAACTCAGAGAGGAGTAAACTATTTACCTGAGGCAGAATTTCTTCTTTCTGGAACTCTCAATTCTTTGCTCTTAAGGTCATCCGCTTTATTGCAGGTAATCTTCTTTATTGAAAGTCAGCTGGTAGATGTTAATCACATCTACAGACTACCTCCACAGCAACATCAAGGCCAGTGTTAGAATAAACAACTGATGTCATAACCCTTAACTTAGCCAAATTGGCACATAAAATTAACCATCACAGAAAGTTATGTCACTTTCCCAGAATTTATTACCTCACCTCTAAAATTGAGCTATTAGCAACTCCTGCTAGAACTGACAAAGATTAAATGAGATAAGCATGTAGAGTAACAGTAACTGCACAATAGTGAAACTATCACTGAAGTTTATTATTGTATTTAAGAAGATGTAGCTTGGTAAAGATAAATTTAACCATTGCATATCAGCCACTGTCAATCGACAATCTGAAAGATCAGCAATTTCTGAAATTACTCTGCAACTCCTCTGTTATGTATTTTACTCTATTGTGAAATTTATGAAGCTGCTCCAGAGGGGCAAGTTAATAAAGTGCCAATAATATCTTTTTAAATTTTTTTATTTTATTATATATCCCCCCATTTCTGCTTGTTCTTGCTGTGTTCATTTTTTTGCGTTCTTTTGTGTCTGCTTGTCTCCTCCCGTTGCGACAACCCGCCGAGTCAGCTCACCGTGCGGCAGCCTTGCCTGCTCACGGGTGACTTGCCCTGCTCGCGGGGGCTTGCCCTGCCCGTAACGGCTTTGCCCTGCCCGTGGCAGCTTTGCCCTGCCCGTGGCGGCTTGCCTTCTCAAGGTGGTCTGCCCGCTTGAGGAGGCTCTGGGAACCGAACCCGGGGCCTCCCATGTGATAAACCTGTGCCCTACCCATTGAGTTACAGCTGGCCCCTCCAATAATATCTTGTAAGGAAAATGACTCATTTGTTGGGCAATCCCAAAGAATGGATCTTAGGTTTACATCATTATACTGAGTTCCAATATCTAAAGTCAACCAATAGAAACTTCTCACATAATTTATAAAAAAACATATATACTTCCTTACTATGTCTTATTAGGAGAATTCTTCTATAATTAGTTGCAAGGTTATCACACACTTAGTTTTCTAGTAAGAGTGCAAGAACTACTTAATTACAGTGTAAAGAAATCTCAAGGTTTTATGTATATCTATCTACCAATCTCTCTCTCTTCTCTGTCATCATGTCTACTACAGCTGTTTCTTTATTATCCATCTAACTATCTAAGAGAATAAGCATCTAACCTTAGATATATACAGCTTAAAAGAACATCAAATAAACACCTGATAATATTTTATAAACTAAAACCAACTTCAAACATACAAGTTATTTTAGGTTGCTAAAAGCTCCTGGGAGCAATATACCAGAAATGGGTCAGTTTTTATAATGGAAATTGATTAGGTTAAAAGCTTACAGCTATGAAGCCATGGGAGTGTCCAAATCATAGTTTCACCAAGAGATGCAGTCTCACCAAGTTGCAGCTCTGAGCGATCTGGCACATAGTGGCACCATCTAAAGAAGATTTCTCTCCAAGTTCAGTTGTGGTGATGAGGCACATGGCAGGGCATAATGGCGGCTATGTCGGTCTGTACCTTTCTTCCTGAGCTCAGCTGTTGGCGATCAGGCATATGGCTTGTCTCTCCCTTCTCCTCCAGTCCTCATCTCTTTCATCCTCTTGGGGGCCTCTTTGCATGGGTCTATGCTCTGCTGATTCCAGCCTCCAGCCTCCAGGACCTTTCACTTACCCTCTGCAGCTTTTTTTCTGTGTCTGAGGCTTTTATTCCTCCATTTAAAAAGGACTCCAATAAAAGGATAAACACCCACCGTGGGTCATGCCCTTCTGAAGTGATCTAATCAGAAGGTCCCATCTAAAACCAGTTTCCATATACAGGGGTGGATTAGCTCCAAGAACATAATTTTCTGGGGTCCACCCTGCTTCAAACTGCCACATATGTTAATGCTAATTGTTAATTAGGGTCTTTCAAGTTATAAATACCAAAGGCACACTCTTATAATCTCAGCAAATGGTGAATTATTTAAAAATACAAAGGAAAGCTAGACATGCTTCCATCTCAATAGCTGCACTGCAAAGAAAACAGACTCTACTTATGATGCAGCAGTAGGTGTTTTAATTATTAATTTTGGTTAAAGAGGTTGTAGGTATGGAGAAAGTTGCTACAATGGTGGGTCATGGGAACACAGGTTCAAGGCACAGTAAAACTTTCAGTAAGTGATTCCTTTATTCCTTGCACAGAATAGAGAGTCCAGGAAGAGCAAATAATCTCTTTGTCACTTAGCCCAAAGCATCCAAAAGAGCAGGGGAAAAAGTGTCATCACATCTGGTATCCCAGGGTGGCCAAAAACTATTCCTGGTTGATGTCTGTAGATGGTTGTTCTGTGAGTTCCCCTTGGCATATGAGAAGAGAGACCAATCTATACTATTTGAGTGTGTTTTTTATTTGTCTCCAGAGGAGGGGGCTGGGCTGCTGAGAATTCATGTTCTGATGAGCATCTGGAGTTGCTTGCTCCCAGTTTCTGGGTTTAACCTATGATGGGGCCTTTTATTAGACTTACCGTCTCCTATAGGTTATGGAATAGCACATAACAGAAAGGAGGTAGGGGTGTTGGAAGGCTGGAGGAATGCCCTTTAGCATATGTTCATGACTTTCCCAGAAAAGGAGGTGGGGGTAGGTGAGGTCTGGACAATGGTCAGTGATTTCCCTAACAATGGATTTAAAGAAAAATCAGGCAGACTATACAGAGTTCTCATATCCACTCTTCACAAAGTTTTCCCAATTATCATTTTTCATTAATGTAATTTTGTTACAATTGATGAAGGACTATTATAGTTATACAAGTAAATATCATCCATAGTTTACATTAGGATTCACTGTTTGTGTTGTACAATTCTATGTTTTCTTTAAATTTTTATTCTCTCTCTATAATGTTTTTCCTGTAAACATTTAAATATATAACAGTAGTGTTAATTCCATTCACAGTACTGCATTAACATCCTCTCTATCCATTAACAAAACTATTCCATCACCTCAAACAGAAACTCTGTACAGCTAAACATTAACTCCTCATTCCCTACACAACTCCAGGTACTAGTAACCTGTTTTCTACTTCCTGACTGTACATATTTGCACATTCTAATTATTTCATACAAGTGAGGTCATACAATATTTATCCTTTGGAGCTTGACTTTTTTCATGGAACATGATGTCTTCAAGGATCATCTGTCTTGTCCCATGCATCAGGACTTCATTCCTTTTTACAACTGAATAATATTCCATTGCATGCAAATATCATATTTGTTTATCAATTCATCTGTTGATGGACACTGTATTGTTTACATCCTTTTAGCAAAGGTGAATAATGTTGCTATGAACATTGCTGTGCAAATATCTGTTCAATACTCTGCTTTTAATTCTTTTGGATAAATATGTAGAAATGAGATTGCTAGGTCATATGGTCTTTCTGTAATTAACTCTGCAAAAGATCCCCAAACTGTTTCTCATGGCAGCTGTCCACCACAGTGACAAATATTCCTAGTTCTCCACATCCCCTCCAACATTTGTTAGTTCCCATTTTTTTGAAATAGTAGCCATTCTAGCGACGTAAAATGGTACCTCATTGTGGTTTTGATTTGCATTTCCCTAATGCTTAATGATGTTGAGCATCTTTTCATCTTTTTATTGACCATTTGTTTATCTTTCTTGAGGAAATGTCTATTCAAGTCTATGGTCCCTTTTAAAATTGAATTGATTATCTATTTGTTGTTCAGTTGTAGAATTTCTGTATATATTCTGGGTATATCAGATATGTGTTTCAAAATATTTTCTCCCATCCTGTAGGTTGTCTTTTAACTTTCCTGATAAAGTTCTTTGATGCACAAAAGTTTTTAATTTTGATGGTGTCCCATTAGTCTATTTTTTCTCTTATTGCTTATGTTATTGTAAATTCTAAAAAAAACCAATGTTTAACACAAGGTCCTGAAGTTGTTTCTCTATATTTTCCTTCAAGTGTTTTATAGTTTTGGGTTTTATTTCTAAGTCATTGATCTATTTTGATTTAATGTTTGTATGTGCTCTGAGGTAGGGGTCCACCATCATTCTTTTGCATAAGAATTTCTGATTTTCCAAGTATCATTTACTGAAGAGACTACTATTCCCCATAGAGGGACTTGGCACCCTTACCAAAAATCAACTGGTCATAGATGTGAGGGTTTATTTCTAAACACTCAATTTGATTCCATTGGTCTCTATGTCTGCCTTTGTCCAGTACCATGATGTTTTAATTACTGTAACTTTACAGTAAGTTTTTAAATTGGGAAAATGAGTACTCATCTTAACTACTTATTCAGGATGGATTTGACCAATCAGTGCCCCTTATCCTTCTTTATAAATCTGATGATGGCTTTTCCATTTCTGCAAGGAAGGCTGTTATAATTTTGATTGGGATTGTGTTGAATCTGTAAATTGCTTTGGGAAGAATTGACAACTTAACAATATTTAGTATTCTAATCCATCAATGTGGAATGGATCTTCCATTTATTTAGATCTTTTTTAATTCCTTTCAGCAATGTTTTGTAGTTTTCCATTTATGTCATTTACATCCTTCATTAAATTTGTTCCTAGTTATTTGATTCTTTTTA
The DNA here is from genome assembly GCA_004027955.1 of Chaetophractus vellerosus. Classification (NCBI taxonomy): domain Eukaryota; kingdom Metazoa; phylum Chordata; class Mammalia; order Cingulata; family Chlamyphoridae; genus Chaetophractus; species Chaetophractus vellerosus. The sequence continues at coordinate 1,726 of PVKH010018010.1, read as the reverse complement.
TTGCTATTGTAAATGGAATTTATTCTTGATTTTTTCAGGTTATTCATTATTAGTGTCTCAAAATGATACTTATTTTTGCATTTGATCTTGTACCCTGCAATTTTGTTGAATTAGTATATTAGCTTGAGTAACTTTCTTGTAATTGTTTTCAGGATTTTCTATATAGGATCATGTCATCTGTAAATAGGAAAAGTTTTATTTTTCTTTTCCATTATTGAAGACTTTTATCACTATATTTCTTTTATTCTTTTATTTATTTTTCATGCTTAATTGTTCTTAATAGAACTTTAAAGTTCAATGACAAATAACTGTTCACAGTGGGCATTCTTGCCTTTTTCCTTATCTTAGAGGGAAGTCTTTCAGGCTTTCATCATTGAGTACAATGTTGGCTATTCATTTCTCATATATACCCTATATGTCTTGAGAAAAATTGTTTTCTTTTTCAAGTTTTCTAAGTATTATTATCAGGAGTTCTCTTCACCCCAGATGGAAACACAGGTGGTAAGGTTCCATTCCTGGGAATGGGGCTGGGAAGTTTGCAACCTCACCGGTAGACCTGTGAGGCAGGGTATAAGCCCCGAGAGTGGGAAGGTCTGACGGGGGGGGAGAGGGTTTCTGTGGGTTTGGTTGCCAGAACTCGCAAGCAGCTTAAGAGGAAAAAAATCAGCCGCCTAGAAGTGGTGCTAGGTGGAGAGGAGAGGCGAAACTGCTTATCGGGGGTGCAGATGCAAGGGCCGGCAACGGGATGTTTCAACCAATTAAAAGTTCCAGGCTGAGCAACTTAGCATTCCCAGAGGAATTAGATAGTGGGAACGGGAAAAACTAGCCAGCAGGAAGTGGTGCCAGACGGAGGAGATTGGCGTATCCACTTACCTGTTGCGCAGATGCAAGGGACAGCAACAGGAAGTTACAACCAACTAAAAGTTCAGGGCTGAGTAACACAGCTCCCCCCGGGGAAAATAGGCAAGGGGAAATAATAGACTAGTTTCCACGAGCTTATTTGGGGTCCCCTCACAGGAGGGGATAGTCTAGAAGAGGAGTTCTTTAAGGTCCCTAATTACATCAAAAAATAAATAGAAACATATAGACCTGCTTTAATTGATAAATTCTGCCCCAAAGCCTGCAGAGAGAAGGCTGCAAGGCAATTGATTGATGAACACAGGCTGAGAGGCTCCACAAATCACAAATCCCCAAAGAGAATGCAGTTTACCCTTTTTTTTTCCTTCTGTTTGTTTGTTTGTTTGTTTGTTTAATTAGGTGTAGATAGCTTTTTTCTTCTCTACTGGTCTTCTTTATCCCTGGCTTTCCATCCTCTGTGTATAGCGATTGTGTCTACCAACACTATCTCCTCTCCTTCCTTCATCTTTCTACCTTCAGCTTTCTGTGGTGGTTCTTTTTTTCTACCTTTATTCATTTGCTCCCAATTTCACCTCTGTTAACTTTTATCTTGGCTATTCTGTACTCTTATTTCTTTCATCTTATACTAGCTTTTTTTCTTTCAGCCTATTGGTTAATAGTTCTCTCTCTCATCACTCTATATGTTGTTTACAAGAGACCCACCTTAGGCCCAGGGATTCAAGGAGGCTAAAAGTAAATGGCTGGAAAACAATTCTACAAGCAAATAATAACCAAAAAAAGGGCAGGAGTAGCTATTCTAATATCGGACAAATTAGACTTTAAATGCAAAACAATCATAACAGACAAAGATGGACACTATATATTAGTA
>PVKH010018009.1:0-15251 GCA_004027955.1 Chaetophractus vellerosus | reverse complement strand
GTGGGATGGGGAGGAAATTTATTAGGGATGGAATATGATAAAGGGGGCTTCTTTGCAGGGGCTTGAGCCACCACTGCACTGCCTGAGAAACAGAGGGATAGGTAGTACCAGACAGGAAGAGAGACACACAGCTGCCCCGGCTGCTAAAACCTAGCCATTTCTTATAACAGCAGCAAACATGAGACATTTCATCACTGTAGTGCATCCATATTGAGAAGGGGGGGAAATCATGTGCTTTGCTTTATGCTTTTCAGTCACCCGAGATGGGAGGAGACCCCTGTCCATATGCCGTGGGAGCTATCCACCACCCCAAAAGTACACTCGCTGCACCTAGCTAGCAGACCGCTTGCCTGGCGGGTTTTGCAGCAAACACGGTTAATCTTATGTGACAGCAGGTTATCTCTTACCGTAGGCAGCAGCGGCTCCATTTGGGCTCCCTGGTCTTTAATCTCCATGTTTTGTAACGCCTCTGGAATAAGCACCTTTCTCTGCAGTGTCTTCAGTGTCTTAACACTCAGCCCAGCATTCGCTCTGCTTAGTATTCGGATCAGGTAGCTCTGAAGCAGGAGGCAATTGCACACTCCAACTCACCAGAGTCACATGGCTCCTACTCACTCGGGCTGCTGGCCAGGTTTTGCACGGAATGCCTTGGATCCCTGGGCGAGTAAGAGAGAACCCCCAAGCCCTGTATCACTGCCCACACCTGGCTACTGGTGTAAAATATAGCCTGTAATGCTGCAAGTCTGATGGGCATTGAGCCTCTAAGCTAAGATGCTAACTTCTTATATACACTAGTCCAAACTGGCCTCCAACCAGTTCAGCCTGGATTCTGGTACTTTGAAGCAACTCATTTCATTCCCAGAACCCCATAGAAGCCATACTTCAAATAAGATAATGTTAATAAGAAGGATTACAAAGTGTCCTGCTGTGAGTACCTGGGATCTTTAAGCACAGATAAGACGACTTCAAAATTGTTGTCTTAGTGAAATTAAACTATTCACTAACAAAAATAGGAGACTTCCAAGTCATTGTTGGCTCATTACTCAATAAAAATTTCAGTATTTGAATTTTGAGAAATTTAGATGTCACACACCATTAAAAATATTTTCTACAATTTCTTTTAAAAATGAAAGGGAAAGAAACTTTTTAAAAAAAATTTTTTTAGTGAGGTGAAATTCACATAACAAAATTAACCGGTTCAAAGTGAACATGAGAGGTAGGGGTGGGTGTGATGAATGGGGCGGTAATACTTAACTGGTACAGAGTTTCTGGTTGACATGATGGAAAAGTTTTGGTAAAGGATAGTGGTGATGGTAGCCCAACACTGTGAATATAATTAAGACCACTGAATTGTTTACCTGAAAGTGCTTAAATGATTAATTCTAGGTTATATATATGTTACTAGAAGAAAAATAAATTTTAAAAAACATAGAAGCGTGTAACACAGAGTGAACCCTAATGTAAACTATGGGCTATAGTTATTAATATAAGTATATTGTTTTATCAATTATAATAAAGGTACCATACTAATACAAAATGTTTATAATAGAGAAAACTGTGAAGGAGTATTGTATGGGAACTCTATACATTCTGCATGATTTTTTATAACTGCTCTAATTTAAAAATTCAAAAATAAATTTTTAAAAACCATAGATGCATGGGTTTATATCTGGACTCTCAATTCCATTCCATTGGTCTATAAAGAAAATATTTTGATAGTGGCAATGATCAAGAGACTAAAGCATTTGGAAAGGACAACGAACTTTACAAGAGTAGACCAAGTGTAAACCCCTTTGCCTTAAAAGTCTCAACAAAAGAGGGGTAGTGATTCTCTAAATAATACAGAAGAAAAGGAACCAGTTGGAGAAGCTCTTTTGTAGAGATTGATTGATGACGGTCACTGAATAACTACACATTTTTCCTAAAACCGATTGTGGATCTAGACTATTTTAAGTAACAAAGCCCATATATCACTATATATATACTCTTGGAGATATATAGGTTATAAATGAATATGGCAGTTATAAATAAGCAAGCAGAGGGAAACACTTTCAGGGGTTAAAAGAAGATCACTGGCAATTATTAAAATAGTTTATCTTAAGAAAATTTTCAGCAGGTTTTAAAACATTTTATTATCAAAAGTGAATATTAAATCATTTCAATAATATACCAAAATTTTCCATAATGCTCATCACAGGTGGAATTATAGGTAACTTTTATCTGTTTTCCTTCTCAGTACAATTCTCTACAAAAAAAAAACTTTGTTTATTTTTATAATAAGAAGAAAGCATTTGTTTTTAAACCATAATGATTAATACATTTGAGTAACAACTTTGTGTACAACACATTAAGAAAATACCAGGGACTTAAAAAACAAGATGCCTGATAAAAATTTACAAATTTTAGACTCAACTTTATTTTCCACTACAGACTGATGAATGAAAGCTCCTTTCTCATTCAAGGGATAGCAACTGGTAATCCCAGCATATTAGAATTAAAATGATAGTTATTTCTCTTTAGAAAGATTATTTCTATCCCATTATAAAATCCTAAATATCCAATTTTGTTTACTCAAAGTGAATTTAAATATAACTAAGAAAAAGTCTTAAAAAGAATCAAAATTAAAATTATATTTTATTTAAATTACTTTTAATCAACATTTCCCTACAATGTATATTACTAAATCATGCAGGTACTTTGTTAGAACACCATTTATTGAGTGCTTACTATAAGCCAGAGCTAATACTTCTACCAATATAATAGGACTGAGCCAGAGTTCAAACAGCAGAAGTTCTACTCTTAAAGGTCTCTAAAGTTCTCTAATCCAAGACGTTGAATGCTAACCTAGCAAAAAGAAAGTGGAAAAAGAGAAAGTGATCCTCATTTAATCCACTACCTCCATCGTACAGCTTTAAACCCTTCAGAATTTAAGGCCTATAACCTGAGATAATACACCCATATATAAAGCAAGTCCCAATGAAGATCAGTATAAAATTGATAACATCTTGGAAAAAGATCTTCATCATTAGGTAGTGAAATTTTTACTAACAAAACCATAGAATTTTACAGCTATGCCTTTGGAGATCAACTTCTCCAGTGATTTTCAAATTCAGGAGGTGAAGAAAACAGAGGCCAGAGAAAAGGAAAATTCAAATTACATGAGCAGCATTTTTCCAAACTACATATTATCTACTTTGGAAATTCTTATATGTCCTGGGTGGTAGCTTAGGACAGGAGATAGTTAGAGATATATATTTTTAATTCCCAGTTAATTGTTATATTCATCCCAGTCCAGAACTATTTCCACTACAGTGAAGTTTCCTTGGCTCCTAGATGATTAAAAATAGGTTCCTGTTTAGTCTGCTCTTATCTAGAATTCCAATGAGATTTCATTAATACAATTTGACAGCCACGATTTCAATATCACATTAAGTTTTGCAAGACTGAATTCAGAAACCTACTGGAATGAGACAATAGTTCTGATTTCCTTTCAGTCAGTCCTACTATGTGTGTTACTATGCGTGGCACTGTGCTACTGATGCTATTTGCTGTCATACCCAACAATATTAAAGTGGAATTTTCCTCTCTGAAGAATGAAATAAGTAGGGGTCAGTCACAAGCAAACCATACAGAGATTTTTTACAGAAAACACAAATAAACAGAAGAACCACCTTCCTCTCCAGCTGCCCATGCCATGGCCAGTGGGAAAGGAACACAGCCACCATGGTGTGCTTCCTTCCTTCATCAGCCTGCATCCTGGGCCTCCTGCTGACCTCAATTTTTATTAATCCCCCAAGTATGCAAGTCAGCATGGATCCAATGTACCTTCAGTTCCTACCTCCTTTTGCTATTTGAAGCCCTGGGGGTTAATATATGCACATTAATACAATGTTTATCTTAGAAAAGACGCCATCTAATATTGGTTGTATTTGAAGAAGACACTGAACTTTAAAGGTTATTGCCAACATTGATATTTCAAGAAAACACTTTTCAGTCCTGGTAGCATTGGGTTTCTAGCTTAGACCTTAAAGTCCTTATCTTTAATCCTTTTAAGATAAAATAGTTGGATTTTAGGCAACAAGCTCAGAAATATCTTCTGAATATCAGTCCTCTGTTAGTAACATTACCAGTTCAAGACATAATTCAAAATATTACTATGTTTCTTTTTTTTTTTTCTTTGAGGTACCAGGGATTGCACCCAGGGCCTTGTATATGTGAAGCAGGTGCTCAACCACCGAGTTATACCTGCGCCACAAAAAAATTACTATTTTTTAACACATGAAAATGTATCATATTACTTTTCATATCGTTTATTTATCTTTTATCCCTTTGTACCTCTATCATTTGGAACTTATTTTAATATTCTAAACAAATTAAATCACATTTGATATGCTTTATATTGTGTAAAGCCAAAAATTCTTAGTTGAATTTAGACAGCTCAAAAGATACCAAAAATGTTCTTTCTTGTCCAATTTTTAAAAGAAAGCATTTAGACTGCTAAGGAAAAAGGGAAGAATGACCATCCTAAAACCTGTCATACAATAAAGAATCTTCAGTGTATAATACTGGAGTTTAAAGGGGCCAAATCTTACTTCTTTTTACAGATGTTCTAGGCAGTAATTCTAGCCATCAGTTATCAGAAAAGGAGTATATGAAAGAAGTAACTAGGGTGCCCATTTCATTGCTGGCCTAATGTCCAGGTTTAAAAGAGCCACGAAATCCCACTTTTCTCAGGTTTATGACTGGTTTTTCCAATACTGAAAATTGAGACAAAGATTTGATTTTCTCTCTCTGCCCCAATTCAGCCATACAGGGAAATCCATACAGGGCCTACTCTACATTGACTAAAGGGAACCATCTTAACCCAATTCAACTCAATTCAACAAACTTACCATGGGCTAACCACCATATAGAAACAAACAAGACATGAATCCTGCACCCAAAGAGGTCGTAGTTTAGAAGGGGACACATATGGAAGAAATATAGTATCATCTGACAAATTCTTAAATAAAAATATGTGCAAAAAACAGAGGTAGACCAGAAGAAAAATTGACCAACTTTTAATAGCATTTTTCTCACTCTTACTGTGGAGATTTAAAATCCTTAGGGTATTTCTTTTTGTGGAAAAAAAATCTAATTTCCCTTTACATGTTATGTAAACAAAAAGAATATGCATTTCTCAACTTATTACTTCTCCAATTATCAGCTTTTAAGCCTAATTATCACTGTCATTTTTAAGTGGTCCTGACTGTATCATTTCTATTCCTAACTTGAAAATAATCAATATCACACTTATTATAGTGAGCTAATCTTTTAGCTTGATAAACCTTAACTTGTCCTTTTTCTATACCAAGTTAGGCAGAATTATCTTAAAATAATCATTATTCACAGTGTCCTATGTGTGAATTTTGCTATACATTCTAATATGACAAACAAGAAAAACCTGCCAGTGTTTACTATAGAGTTTACACTCTGTCCAAAAAAAAAAGATGATAAATGTCATATAGGAAAAAAAAGGAAGAAAAAAATTACAGTTCTTACTTACAGCAATTTCTCAGCTTCAACACCAGCAAGAAAACTATTAGTGAACAAAGAGTGTTTATATACATTTTATACATGATTGAATAGCACTGTCAGGGTCTTATATTACCTAAGAACTTGAATCTTTGTTATAGTTTTACTTTAATTCTCAGAGAGTTCAACAATTCTTCTGTCTTTCCATATAACATTTATAAATAGATTTTTTTTCTAATGGAAATAAAATCTTATTTGAGGGGCAGGCTGGATAGCCCAGTGGATAGGGCGCCGGCATACCACATGGGAGGCCCCGGGTTTGATTCCCAGGGACCTCTCCTAGCGGGCAGACCGCCTTGAGAATGGTAAGCCGCCATGGGCAGGCCAGAGCCGCCGTGGGCAGGACAAAAAACTGCCACAGACAGGGCAAAAGCCGCCACAGGCAGGGCAGGTCGCCCGCGAATGGAGCGCAGCTAGCCACCCGCGAACTGAGAGCCGGCCGTGAATGGAAGCAGAAGCCACCCACAACCGGGGAAAACCGCGCCTGCACAGTGACCAGTCTCGGTGCGTCGCCGCATCAGGGGGGAGGGGAGATATGTAATAAAAAATAAATAAATCTTTAAAAAAAAAACAAAAAAAAAACCTTATTTGAAACTTTGAGAAAACCATAAAATAATTTTATGTTGACTTTTTATTAGTTCAATTCCACAAACATTTATTAAGCATCTATTTTGTGCTATGTGTGAGTACAAAGATAAATAAGACATGATTGCTAGTCCTCTAGAAAAGGAAACAGATGATCATTTCAATATGCTAAGGTAAATAATGAGAGCTAGATGTCCAAAATATTAAAATTGTATAGAATAAGGCCCAACTGAGGAGTTGGAAAAGGGGGAGATGAGACCTGAACAAAAGGGTGAGTAATATTTAGGCAAGCAAACCAAGGTGAAAAAACCATTCCATTATGGAAAATTTTTAAATTCAGAGCAGTATAAAGAAGAAAATGACAGTCATTCATAATCCCCCCAGCCAGAGATAATCACTGTTAATATTTCAGTATGTTTTAGTCTCTTTTGAAAATGGGGGAGAGGGGCGTTACAATTACTTTCTCTTTATGGAAAATGTAAATATCACACGTAATTGTGATAGTTTTAAGTAGAACTATCAAATATAAATATCAAATGGAAGTGCTGACTAGAAAAACATAATATCCAAATAAGCTCTTAAGTGTGATCCTTTATCATTACAAAAATATGTCTATCCTGCTTCTCCCATGCGGCACCAGGAATGAGGGGAAATTTGCAGTCTCGCCACTTTCTATGCCTCTAGTTGGGTATGGAACACCAACCACTTCTCTCAGCTTTCAAATTTTACAAACCTATCTGATTTATCTATCATTTTCTTTCTCTCCCCAACCCCAAACCAGGAATGATCTAATGGAGGAAGAGCATTTGGCCCTTTCTCAAGGATGCACACTGGCAATGAAAGCACTTACTTTACTCCAGCTCTTCCCTGCCTCCTCCATGCCAGAGAATCTTTTGGTTTGGATAGCCTGGCCCTTCATCTTTTCTTACAATGATATTTCTTGAAACCAGTGTCAACAGTTTGGCTTCTGAAACTTAATGCCTACTTTTCCATCCCATTATCCATTCCTGAGACATTAAACAACAATGACTAAATGAACAAATGCAAGGTACTTAAGTAATTGTGGAGAGAAAACCTGGATAGTACAGAAAAACACATTAATAAAAATGGGCAAACCTGAACAACTGAAAATTGCTCTTTTATTTCTTGTGAAAAATTAATTTTGATTTAAGTTTGATCTTAACACCATTTCTCAGGAACACAATCATCTCATAAGTCAAGAGAGACATAAAAATTGATTTGTTCATTTAATAGGTGTTTACTGAATGCCTGCTATATGTCTGATACTATGTTATCCATTTGGAAATGCAAAGTCCCTGCCCCCAAGGAGCTCATAGCCTGGATAGGAGACATTCAATCAGACATTTGCAAGGACCGTGTAACAACCACTGAAAGAAATAAAAAGGGCACCTAATCCAGATTGGTGTGGGGGAATGGGAGATCAGAGAATTCTGAAGCAAACGAAAGGTTTTGCCACATTAAAAACGAGTAAGGAGAACATGACTATGTGGTAGATAGAGCATCATGTACAAAAGCATAGAAAGTACTATTTGCATCACTGTAAATACTAACTGTTGCTCAATGTGAAAATCAGGAGGAACGTTGAGTTGGGGGTTGTTTCTAGCTTTTCGTTTATTTGTTTTGCTTTTGTTTTTGTTTTGGTGTTCAAAGTGGATACTCTCTCAACCAAGATTAAATAATTAGAAAGAAACTAAATACTTAATTTGAGTTTCTTGCAAATGTTATTTTAAATTGGACGTTGAAATACAATCAGAACCATGTTGTTTTTAAAGAAGATTGATGATAGAATAAATTAATGCAATTCTATGACCTTGAGACCCTAGCTAGAAAATACAGATGCTATACTTTCAGATACTCACAAATTAAGTATGAAGTTTTCCATTTAATATATCATCAAGGATAGAGGCTAAATAAATTCAGTAGAAATAACTTCATACAAGAATAAAATATTTAAATAAATTAACAATTCTCAAGAAAACACATACCTTTCAGATAAGTATTTCTTAAAGTTTATCTCTGGGAAAGTTACATCAGAATTATCTCAGGTGCATGGGAAAATTTTAGATTCCTAGATCCCATCTTTAAAAATTCTAATCCAGTAAAGTGGGGTTAAGGATAAAGCATCTGTATTTTTTTTTAAAGATTTATTTTTTATTTATTACATCCCCCCCCTTCTGCTTGCTCTTGCTGTGTGTCCATTCTTGTGTTCCTCTCTGTCCGCTTTGTCTCCCCCTGTTGCGGTGACACGCCGAGACCAGTCACTGCATAGCTGGCTTTGCCCTGCTCGTGGGCGGCTTCTGCTTCCATTCACGGCCGGCTCCTTCAGTTCGCGGGCGGCTGGCTGTGCTCCGTTCGCGGGCGACTTGCCCTGCCCGTGGCGGCTTTGCCCTGTCCGTGACAGCTTTTTGCCCTGCCCACGGCGGCTCTGCCCGCCCATGGTGACTTGCCCTTCTCAAGGCAGTCTGCCCGCTAGGAGAGGTCCCCGGAAATCAAACCCGGGGCCTCCCATGTGGTATGCCGGCGCCGTATCCACTGGGCTCTACAGCCGGCTCCAAGAATCTGTATTTTTAATAAGAGCTTCTGATGTAGTTGGTTTGTGCATCACCTACTCCATATTTGATTTCCATATTTTCTGTTACTCTAGTCACAACTTTTATCTTTCTCAAAAGAAAACCACTTGGCTTAAATATCTATAATTAGTTGTCAGATAACACATGGCACTAGGATTAGGATATATCTTAAATGAACTAGCATGTCATCCATTGTTTTTAAAAAAAATGTACCATTTGTTTAGTGTTTACTATATGGTGGGTACAGTGCCGTGTTTTATATAATTATTTAATTTACTCTTCACATCAACCCTGAGATGTATGTATTTCCCCTCCTTAATATATGAGAAAACTAAAGCACAGAGAAGTTAAATAACTTGCTGAAGTTCACACAGCTACTAAGCAGCGTAGGCAGAATTCCTACCCAGGGTATATTAGCCTCCAAAACAATTTTAAGCATTATGCCATGACTGATCTCTAATTTGTTCAGGTTGCCAGATAAAATATTTAACATAAAGAAGAACAAAAGCCCAGATCCAAACTCAGAGACTATGGTAAAAAAATTTTTAAAGAATAATCAAATCAAAAATGAAGTATTTCTATCACCAATGATGCATGCAAATGCTGCTTCTTATTTAGGCTTCTTCAAGTTCATTCAGTAAAGACTAAGTAAGAAGCATGTGATCCTATTTCTTGACAGAAAGTAATTGGGGCGATAACTACTGTGTCAGGGTGAGAAATCCTGCAGTGGTGATGCCCTCAGCCAGGTGGTTTAAGTCTTTCTCTGGCCAAATAATACGTTAGCATGCTTTCCCCACATTTTCTACTCTGTCCCTTCTTATGTATGTGGTAATTCACAGCTTTAGGTTACAGAAAAATCATGTACAGAATATAGGGGATTCCCGTATACCCAATGCCCTCCCCCTTTTCCCCTCTCCCCTATTTATAACATTTTACATGTGGATGGTACATTTGTTACAATTGATGTACAAATATCGAAGCATTGCTACTAACCATGATCAATGGTTTACATATTTTGGACAGTATACTTTTATAGGTTTTGATGAAATTTAAAATGGCCTGTATCTGTTATTGCAAGATCACGCAGAACAATTCTAATGCCCTAAAAATGCCCTATGTACCATCTACTCTATTCTTCTCTTCCCCTCCCCTCGGAACCTATGGTAACCACTAGGTTTCAATTTTTGAAGAATAAGATTCATAGTTACTTGCGATAATATTGAGGGCTCGACATATTGGTCTGTTTTCTTTTAAACACTGCCTATGTTCTCGAGGGAACATAATTTTTAAACTATTATTATTATTTCATTTTCTTAATTGTATTTGGTTATTTTGTTGGCTTCCTTTTTGGAGAGGTTTCAGATCACAGAAGGGTCACAACTGTGGCAGAGGAGGATCACTGGTGAAGGGTGTGGTTAATTGGGGGATGCACAGGGAGGGATTTACCTGGGGCATGCCTCTAAGGCTCCTGAGGGCTCTAGAGACATCCAGACACCATAAGCAGGGCAGAGAAGCTCAGGAATTCGGCACCCTGTCAGTGGGCCTTACTTTGGAATTTATGCTCCCCAGTGTAACAGAGTTAGGCTCATTTATGGTTTCCCTACACATGGCTCTTCTGCCCCTTTTATTTGAATCTATAATTAGCACTATATGTGTTAAATATATGTCCCAGAGACATAAATCTTTGGTCCGTCCACCTGCAATTTGAGCCCTGAATCTCAGCAGAGTTGCAACACCTACTCATCAGTTCATTGGACTCACCCATGACAACTAACAAGGTGATGATGATGCACAGCGCCCATCCCAAGGAACAGAGAATGTCTGCAACTGCAAGCAAGATAGTTCCATCCATCTGCCCCATGGGATCGAAGCCCCCTCTCAATTAGAAACAGAGTGGGCATCACCATCCCCAAATCCTTAAGATTGGGGAATGAACAATGGACTAAAGTAGAATTATTATTATTCTAAGCAATGGAAGAAATTTTATCATTGCTATAAAGACGGGAAGTTCTGAAGGTAGGGAAAGGGAAAAATAGGTATAATATGGGGGGCATTGTCAGGACATTGGAATTGTCCTCCATGACATTGCAATTATGGATATAGGCCATTATACCTTTTGACATAATCTACAAAATTGTGCAGGACAGAGTATAAACTATAATTTATACTATAATCCACAGTTAGTAGCAATGCTTCAATATGTATTCATCAATTGTAACAAATGTATCATCCTAATGATGTTGTTAATGTGGGCAAGTGTGGGAGAGGGAGAGAGTGGGGCATATGGGAATCCCCTATATTTTTAATTAAGACTTATGTAATCTAAAGCTTCTTTTAAAATTAATTAAAAAACTAAACTACTTAAAGTAACAACTCAGAATTGCTCTGAGGATTAAATCAGCTAATGCAAATAGAGCACTTAGAATATTGACTGGTAAATAGTAATTTCTCAACAAATAGTGGCTATGACCATTATTCCATTGAATTTAATATGGCTGGAGGATGTCTAAATGCAAATCATCAGAAAACAGTTGGAGATAAGAGTTTAGGACCAGGAGAGTGTCTAAGCATGGATGATGTTTATGAAGAGTTAGAAGAAATCAATAAATGGATCTCTGAGGAAACGCCAACGTTTAAAATCTCCCAGACTTTTCTTTGATCCATTCTTTACCCTAAATATTTCTTTCAATCATTTCTGGGTCCCAATTTACACTCTAGAAAGTTTGTTGGTTGCTTTTCTATTAAATCAAACCATTTCCCAACTCTTCAGAAATATTATATTTCATTCATTTTTAAATTAGTATATTTACTTAAATTTGAATTGATGGTGTATTTGTCTTTTTTACCTCCCTGGAAAACTGTAATGTTCCTTAGAAACTAAAAGATTTCTTCACTGAAACACAAATACAACTCACAAATAATAGAAAAAGTGATTTTTCTTTTTCAATTTCAATTCCTGTACTAGTTTGACTACGAGCTTTTGGGATCCATGGGAAGTGTTAGTCCCAGAGAAATCTGTGACCTAGAAAAATGGTTTTGAAAAAGTTCTTGTCCTTTAGCGTCTTTATGTCTGTTGCCATAATTTTGCTCAGAATTCTCCTATGTGCTAATCTAATAATCTACTTTGGCAAGATCCTCATTACCTTAAATTTCCCAAAAACATAAAACAAACAAAACAAAACAAAACAAAAACCTTCTCTTACTAGTACTTCCTTTACACTTTAGAGAGAATAAAGAGAATATTAATATAAGAAAGATTTAAAAAAAGAAAGATTTAAAAAAAGAAGAGAAACGTGTGCTATTCCAAATCCAAGTAAATTAAAATCACACAAAGCAATAAAAAGTGCCTCTAAGATTAATACTTTGTTTTAATGTGTAGTTTTTATTTAACAAGAACAGGTTAAATATAAAAGCATGATATTCTCCTTTTCAGTTAAATACACCTATAGAAAACAAGCCTATTTAAACCATGAACCCATATCACTGACCCAATTGAAAATTATCCTATTACAGGAAAAAATGTATTCCTTTTCAACAGATTATGATTTGAGTATCTTTTATGTGTTAGATGCCTGTGTTAGGGGATACATGTGTTAGGGGTTATAGCAGGGAAATAAAGCATTTTTTAAAATCCCCATTCTCATGGAACTTAATATACTAGTTGTGGAAGAAGAACAAGGAAGGTAAATGATAAATACGTATGTCAGTAAAACATGTAGTGAGATGATAAGTGCAGTAAAGAAATACAAAGCAGGAAAGGAGAATAAGTAGTGTTGGGATTTCCAGTGTTAAAGAAGGTGGCCAGAGAAGACCTCAATGAGAAAGTAGCATTTGAGTAAAAACTTGAGGGAATGAAATAGTGGACCATTAAGCCTTGGGTGAATCAGTTTTCCAGAAAAAAGAGAACAATTGCAAAGAACAGACTAAGGAAGAGAAAAGGAGGAAGCAGAGAAACCAGATAAAAGGCCATTACAATAAGCGAAGCAAGAGATGGGTCAGATGAGAAATGGTGAGATTCCGGGTGTGTTCCTGAAGGTAGAGTCAACAGTATCTGCTGACGGATGGAGTGTGAGGTATAAGAGAAAGAGAGGAGTCAAGAATGACACCAAGGCTTTTTGCCTGAGCAACTGGACAGATGGCTTTTCCATTACCTGAAGCAAATGAGAAATGCACTTAGATTTAGCAAAAAAGAAGTTATTGGGGACGTTCACAGGAGCAGTTCAATGGAGTGGTAGGAGGCAGTTTAAGAAACTGTAGGGAGAGAGGAAATGGAGTATAAACAACTATACTCTGGAAGGTTGAAAAAGAGGAGTATTTAGGGAAGTACCTAGGAGGAGAAGAAGGCTCAAAAAAATATGTTATTGTTTACTTTGCAAACTAGACCAGAAAAGTGAATGAAAATGAATCCCTTCTCATGTCTTTTCAAACTATGTCACCATATCCCATTTGTGTTTCTTTTCACCTCTTAATAAAAATAATGAAGTAATTGGACTCATTCAAATCAAATTACAACAGTTTAATCATAATTTCTTCAACAAAATAACTGAAGGAACATGTATCAAATAAGCAGCAAATCTTTTTGTCAGAGAGTTAGGATATAACATTCACTGGGAAAAGAGCTTAGTGGTTGATCAGCAATAAATAAGGGTTATTTCCTTTATTAAAATCCCTGATTACATAAAAAGTACAAAAATATTTTTAAGCTGTATCATGGTATCATTTCTCTCCCCATGAAATTCTAATTCCTGCAGTCTGGTAGACATAGATCTGCTGGAGACAGGAAACAGAGAATGCCACCAGCTGAATGAATGAATGAATCATTAAGATAAACTAAATATAATTTCTAGAGTCAGGTCAGGACATCAGGGATAGCAACAATGCAGCTCTCTTCATAAGGGCATGGAAGGTTTTTGTTTTTGTTTTCATCACCAAGAGAGAAAAAAGATATTGATTTGGGTCTTCATTTAAAAGATTACTGTTCCATGACAGTATGGACTAAATCTGTCTTGTTCCCTGTTGTTCTTCGCAGAGTCTAGCAATGTACTAAGTACATAATAGGAACACAATAAATATTTTTATTTGAGTGAATGAGAATATGCAAGTTAGTTAATTATTTTAACTAATAATAATATTTTATTAGTTTATTGTTGTATAAACTAATAAAATATATTAGTTTATTATTACAAAGTTATATATAACACTTTAAAGCTGTAAGGTGCCTACACATATGTTATCTGTTTTGATTATCCAAACAAGGTATTATTACTAAGACCTCACTAGGGTGCTCAATTGGGCTTTTCAGCCAAACTACAGCTAGGGGGTTACTAGCAATTTCTGTTTCCAAGGTTAAGACTACCTTTATTTTGAGAGAATCACCAGGATAAACCATGAAGAAAACTGTGAAGTCATCATAAATATGAATGCTGGTGCAAAGATTCAGATGTGTGCTGTTTAAACAATGTAAATTGGATTAATATTTAGCCTGGCTGTGCCCCTTTAGAACAAGAGAAAGATTTCCTACATGTATATTAATGTCTATATCATGGTGTTAAGACCAAATAAATGAACTTTTAGAAATATACTGATCAATATTTTAATCTTCTTGTGTGGGTAATGGAGACTAGACCACATTTGTGGGCGGGGGTGAAAATTACCCTAAAAGAAACAGATTATTCCTCCTGTCAATCATCCTGGGGCAGGCCATAGACTGGGCATGAAAAGGAGCTTCTCTGAACCAAAAGTTGAGGATTTAGAATTGTGTCCAGGATTTTTATAGATTTCTGTTTGGTGGGAATTGATTTTGCTTTGCCACATGATGCCACATGGGAGAAAATCAATATGGAGAAAAATAGCTTGGAGAATTACAAGACTATCTTTAGTCATCAGCACATCTCTGAAATAAAATAGTTCAAAGTGTGGACAACTGGTAGAGAGTTTAAAGAGCTACCAAGACAGATTAGTATAGCATATAAAAATTATTTTAGTAGTCCCAGACCTTAAGTAAAAGAGACTAATATAAATAGTGTAATTACTCTATGTATGGGATGGAAGTTTATAGTCACTGAGTTTTGGACATTAAGAATCAATTGTGGGGGGCCGGCCGTATAGCCCAGTGGATAGGGCGCCGGAATACCACATGGGAGGCCCCAGGTTCGGTTCCCGGGGACCTCTCCAAGCGGGCAGACCACCTTGAAAAGGGCAAGCCGCCATGGGCGGACAGAGCCTCCATGGGCAGGGAAAAAAGCTGCCACGGACAGGGCAAAGCCGCCACGGGCAGGGCAGGTTGCCCGTGAATGGAGCGCAGCCAGCCACCCGCGAACTGAAGCGGAGCCGGCCGTGAATGGAAGCAGAAGCAGCCCACAAGCGGGGCAAAGCTGCCTGCGCGGTGAGCTAACTTGGCGTGTCGCCGCAACGGGGGGGAGACAAAGCAGACACAGAAGAATGCAAAACTGAACACCGCAAGAACAAGCAGAAAGGGGGGGATATGTAACAACAAAAAAA
>PVKH010018007.1:0-15249 GCA_004027955.1 Chaetophractus vellerosus | reverse complement strand
CTATGGAACCAGGGTCACAGTATTGTGCCTGATATGTAATAGTCGTAGCGTCTGTTCCAACTGCTGCTTTCCCAAAAGAAAGGGCCTGTCAGTTTTTACTCACATCTCCCTACCTAGTACAAGAGGAGCACAAACGTAATGTGGGAGATACAGAGAATTAGGAAATAGGATTTTTCACTTAAGTACCTTGCTTTCTTCTTGGGAGCCGACCTAAAACACAGGCAGGGAATGATGTGCAAATAACAGCAGTGTGCACAAGTTTAAGTGTGAAGTTCTGTTGACCAGATGGTTGTGTTAGGGGCCAGGGAAAGAGGGACAGATGAGTTTGGGCCATGGTGGGTGAGCAAGCCTGTCTGGAGGAGGTGAAACATGAATTTTGGGTGTTGAAGAATGGATTACATTATTATTTTTTGGTAAGGTGTGCTCAGTTAAATTTTTTTTCAGACTCCTTTTGGGTAACTGGGAAGCCTTGTCTCTTAGTTTTCCTTTTAACTGCTTGGTTTGGTAAGATGGTAAAATACTCTGGTCTCTGATGTTTTAAATGCAAATGCCCTGTCTTCAATTAATATTGAAGATCTAGGTTATTTAAAACTGAACATAATTATTTAGGGGCAAAAGAATATGCTAGTCTATTAAAAGGTGCATAGAAAATTCCCATTTTGGTTTAGTAGTTCATTAAATAATGCATGTCTAATGTGCATAAATAATCACATGTCTAGAGAAATCAGGTCTGCTATAAATAGGCTGTTGTCAGACAGTGGTGAAATGCAGTTCCTTCACTTGTGGGAACAGCCTTCAGGTTGTGTTCTGTGTGCTTCTACTGGATGTGTTAATGACAAAGCTGCGCGAAAGTATCAATTTTCACTTTCGGGCTGCTGAAGCCCAATTTATATTCCCACATGCTTTTGTGTGTCGTTGTTGAACTCTCTCAGGGTAAATTTTTGCTATTTCATCACTTTTCTTTCTCTACCTTCAGGGGCGAAAATACTGAAGTTTAACATGTGACCTGCAAACTCTTAAATTTCTCACAGTTAGCTGAAGGGTCAGAAGAAGGGAAAATACCACAGTCCATGTGTCAGAAGACAGGAATGCATGAAAATCTCCTGAAAAATCTCAATCCACACTCTTTACATTGATCATTTCAGGAGGATTGTAGGAAAATGACATTCACAAGAATCTGCCCCATGCACTAAAAACAACCCAAGACAATAGGAGTCAATAAACAAGTTGGTTACTTCAAAACCTGTCATACATTTTGTCCTGGCAAAAGAGTAATCTTTTCTCAAAAGGTTCTTGCTTTTTTGCAGAAGAAGCTGAAAACAACTGACTGAAGTTTGTCCAATAAATTCATTCAGCCATAATTTCAGTATTTTTCGCATAGCCTGACTGGGCTAATTGTAATTGATATCTTGCTTACAGATACAAACTCATCTGTGTTTCTGAAATGACTTGAAGATAGACAGATTTTTCTCTTAGATTTTTATGCTCTAGAAGGGGGGAAAAGTAACAAATATTGTAACAAATATTCTCTAATCCACGCTTTGTGACAATGAAATTGCTAGCTTTTTGCGTGAAAGTTCTAATGCAGAATCTTTTTCAGAGATTTCAAAGAAGGAAACATATAATTTCCCTTAAAACCTTACTTGATACCCCTTGATATATTAACTCTTGATATCTTGAAGTTTTTGGTTTTAATTTAAAACACCATTGTCTGCAAATCCAAAATTTTTATTTATATAAAATTTATGTAAATTGGATAAATCAGAAGAAATTAATTTCTTCAGAATAAATGATCTTGGAGTTCTGTTCATGGAGGATTTTCCAAATTTAGTTCCGTAAATGTATCTTTCTATATGTTTCTAAAAATGGGTAATCTCATTGTGATTATTAAAGTGTTCTATTCTTTGATTTAGCAAAGAATGTCATCAGATGTAGTATGAGCTTGACTTGAGTTAACTGAAAACAAGTATAGAAATGTCCACCTTTATGAGTATCTGGTTATTCTATCTCAAATTTTAAGAAATGTGTGAAAATTAAAACACTGATGTTCATATATTGATTGAGACTCTCTTTCTTCATTTGCACAGAGTATTGTATAAACTTGGACATTGTAGCTTGGATTCTTGTTCCATCAACAGGCATTTCAATTGAAAATATGCTTGAGCACAAAACCTTTTGTCAGTGGTATTGTGAAGTAGATATCACAATAGAAAAATCTGACATTTAAAAAGGTTGTAAAATCTATATGTAAAATGATTGCACTTATGCCTTCTGGAATAGGCTTTAGAGAGTAATAACATATTTATGTATGCTTCTTTAGAAAGTATAGCATTTAAATAAATAATCGATATAATGATTTTTGTAAATTGTCAAGATTGAGGTGTGCGAACTGAGGTGGTTTGGGTTCTGTCTTCTCTTAGGAGCTTTCAGGAGTGTTCTTACTTTTCTCTTTCTCTTTTATTTATTAGAGAAGTTGTACGTTTACACAAAAACCATGCAGAAGGTACAGAGTACCTGTATGTGGCCCTTGTACACACAGTTTCTCTTGTAAGTAACATGTTGCATTAGTGTGGTACCTTTGTTACATTAATGAAACAAAGACTAAGGTCCATAGCTTACATTAGGGCTCGCCATTGGTGATGTTCAGTTCTATGAGGTTAAAAACGTTTTACATTCTAGTAACATACATACAATCTAAAATGTCCCCTTTTAACCACATTCACATATACAATTCCGTGGTGTTAAATCACATTCACAACATTGTGCTGCCATAACCTCCATCCATTACCGACATTCTCCCATCATCCCAAACAGAAACTCAGTACCAGATAAGCACTAACCCCCATTCCCTGCCTCTGCTGCAGTACCTGGTAACCTGTAGTCTAGTTTCTGGCTCTGAGTCTGCATTTTCTAATTATTTCATATCAGTGGGATCATACAATATTTGTTCTTTGTGCCTGGCTTATTTCACTCAACATGATGTCTTCAAGGTTCATCCATGTTATATCAGGTATCAGAACCTCTTTCCTTTTTACTACTAAATAACATTCTTTTGAATGTATATACCACATTTTGTTTATCCATTCATCGGTTGATGGATGAAGAGTGTTCTTAGTGCTAGGAATGTACACATATGTCTTGTTCCACTGTTAAATGTTGGTGACTACGAATTCTGTAATATGTTCTGCAGATTAAATATTTTTTCCATGTAACCTTAGAACAGGCTTCTGCCACCATCTGTGTTCAATGATCTGACCTTTGGAAGGCTGTGTATCACCCTGTATACTGTAATAGCACCTGAATGTCATGCTTACTCAAGTGGCAGGAAAGTTTTGGGTGTTTCAGTAGTATGATAACAAGGGAACACATGTGATAATGTGATTCAAATAGTTTTTGTGCCATTTAAAGGCTTGGGTCCTTCCGTCTTGTGAATTTTTCATGAAGATTGAGAGCTGGTTCATTGTTAGTGATTCAGCTTTGAAACAGAAATTTCCCATTTTCAGGCTTCTGAATCTGTTTAATTAAAGAGTATCCTGAAATTGCAAGGTGAGCTATTATCTGCTTATCTGTTAGAGTTTTGTGCTGATAATGTGTAAGCAGAACAGAAATGTAGAAACAAATTGGATTCTGAGGTTGATGTAATGCTAAATACCAATTTCAAGTTACTGTTTTATTTATCAGAGTTTCATTGCCCTCTTTGTCATTTTTAACAAGAAATTATATACATTTCAAATTAAGTGATGAATTTATGCTAATACTGATTTTTAGCTCTTTTATATTTTAGAATTGTGTGTAAGGTTTTGTTTTCAAAATGGGTTCTGCTCCTGGCTCAGATGGGAAATGGAGGAAGAAAGAGAGAATTTCTACATCACCAAAATCTCTCTCTTTCGTGATGGTGAATTTGGGCTTTATGAAAAAGAAGCCTGCGCTGACAATGCTTATAGGCTCTCAAAAGTTTATTGAATTAATGAATGGTTTAAATATCCTGAATTTCATCGAGGAACACAATAAATAGCCCTGGGCTATTAAGAGAGTAAGAGACTCTTGGTGTTTAGGGATGTAGGTGATGTTTTCCTGAATACTTGTAGAAATCGGTGGCATTTGGAGGTGAGGAGCCCAGATGATCATGTCCAGATGGTTGATGAAGCTGCAGATGTGCAGACTGGTGGCTCTCCAACCAACCTGCATTTTCTTCTTTCCTTTAATTCTGTCCGGGTGGGAACCGTGGTGGTGGTGGTGATGGTGGTGGGTGCCTGCACGGTGCCTGAGGTAGGAGTGGTGGCTCGTAATGGGTGCGCAGTAAGTATTTGTTGGATGATAAGTGAAGGAATGAACCTAGAAGTTCATTTCACTATTATTATGTTGAAACAGAGACAGGCTTGTTCTGTACCATTCCATTGAGAAGGCCATGTAAGGAAGAGCTTCTAAAAGTCATAGCTCTCAAGGATTGCCTTGGGCTGCCTGGGGAGGGAGGGAGTTCAAGCAGAGTGTGAGTGGTAGGAATATCATAGAGGGCATGCAAAGATTTGTAAGGGGTAGTTAAACCAGATGATTCTAAAATGCTATTTATACTCTGAGACACTATTAAATATTTGAGCATCTACTGTGTCCATAACCATGTGAGTAACCATGGAAAGATGCATCAATGTATGAAGCAAGATGCCTGCCCATACTTTGGTATTCCCTATCTCATTGTGGTGGTAAGAAAAAATATATATATATGCCGTAAAATTCAGGATATTTAAACCATTAATTCAATAAACTTTTGAGTGCCCAGAAACATTTTAAGTGCCAGGGTCTTCCTTGTACCTGGAAAGAACAGAAAAACCTTCTAGGATGAGATTGAGTTTGAGCTAGACATGGAGAATTTGTAGGATATATTGGCAGACTAGAGCAGTCGGTTAGGGAATGCAGGTAGGTGAAATCTAAGGATGATGCGGTGTGCCCAGTGGACAATAAGGAAACCTTAGCGAAGTGGTAGCAGGTGCAACCAGAAAGGAAACTGGGATAATATTGTGTTTGACCTTACATATTCATTTAGAACTATGGTGTGAACCTTGTGACTAAGGATGGAGAGGGAGGCACAAGTAAGAAGTGCATGTGGCTCAGGGGGTTAGAAAAGTCAACACCTCTACTGGTTAGAAATGTGGAGTAGATGGTGACAGAGGTGAAAATGGATTTAATTTTAGACAAGTAGAGCTTAATATTTTCCTCTATATTGAAAGTACATAGTCAATCAGGATGGCTGTCATAGCTAAAACGAATTTGACTTTTGGGAGTGGCTCCATCTATTTGTTAATTTAAACATACTTATATATACACACAATACACACACACAAACATATATATATACACACAATACATATATATATATATATATTTGGTTCATTTTGTGTCTATTCTTTTTTGGGCCCATTTTCTTTCAAAATAGATTCATAGGTATTTAACAGAGTGCTATTATTTTCTGAGATGTCACTTTCTCAATTCTACATTAATTTTGACTGACTTTCTTGCTATTATCAAAGTGTTCTCACATCTGGCTTCACTGGTGCAAGATATCACTTAGTATCACCAAGAGCTGAGAAAAGCTATTTTCAGTGGGGTGGAAAGGAATGTATTTCCGTTTTTAAAGGAGTTGCTGAGTTTTCAAGCAAAAGTAAGAGTTTCTAAAGGGCCCAGGCACTTTTGCGTTTTCCAGTGTTTGGAGGTCTTAGGTTAAAAGGCTCTTGGGTTGATTTTTCTTTTTTTCTTCACATCGCTGAATATTTAATAAACAAATGCAATCATATGTTAAGTTTTTAAAAATTTTATAAGAAAGAATAGGAAGTCTGAATTTTAGAGTAGATGATAGAGGAGTTTGTGCTCTTTATCTCTCTTTTTTTCCTCCCCCCAGCTCTGGGGTCATAGTGAATACGCTTAGAAAGTTCATAGGTTTGTGATACCTTTGTTGTGATATAATTATGGCATCAGAAAATATTAATATAATATTTATATTTAAATATAAGTATACCAGTATTTATAGAGAAGCAATAATTAATAGTTTAAAAGGTTTTCTTTTTAAAATTTCAGAGCATGGTGCATTTCTATTAAATTTTATCTCTTACAAGTCTTATCTAAACTGAGGTTAAAATGGTTAAAAAAAAACAATAAAAACAAAAATAGAGATGTACTCTCTGTCTTCCCAGGCTCACTGGCTCCCTGGAGTACAGTTCTTTATTCTTTGAGGGTAGCTGCCTCCTTTGTGAGTTTAAATTGACTAAACCAGTCCTATGAAAGCTGTTTTTTTTTTTTTTTTTAAACCCCTGCCTCTATGCTTTGCTTTCAGTTTGAAAAACAATTAGTTGGTTACATTCTTGTGGGTCAAATTACTAGGCTATTTATAGAGAAGTTGAACATATACTTTAAAAACTTTTCTGCTTAGAGAGTTAAGCAAAATATGTTAGAAATTTAGGGTATGACTTAGAGAAATGATCTGGGTCCAACTAGATAACTTGCTAATAATATCTGTTTATCATGTCTTAATATGTTTTTGTTACCCTTGAATAGGAAAGTTTTTTCACCCTGATTTTTTCTGAAACTTAGTTTTTATTCTTTTTTCCTCAGTCTTCTGACTGCTCATTGTCGGAGGATTTCATGATATTCACAAATTTGCAATCTCTGGAGTTTTGGCTCCTGTTAACTCTTCTTCATAACCTTCTCTGAAATAATTTCCCGGAGGTTCCTGTTCCTTCCTCCGAGAGAATTAGTCCTTTAGTCCCATGAAAGGGAACAAAAGGAGAGAGAGGTCATAGACTCAAATGACATCGTATTGGTTGACTTAAAATATCATGATCATTATTTTGCAGAAGGAACAGTTTTTTTTTTTTTTAAAGGAGGAAAAACATTTTTTTCCCCTTGCTCTGAATTTAGCTATTTGCCTTTTAAAGCTAGATCCAGGGTTATTATTTTATACACACACACTAGTATTTATATGTGAGCATACATGTTCACACATTTCTAAGTTTACAAACTTCCTGTAAGATGGCCTAGCAGTATTCTCTTACTGAATGTTACAGTTTTAGGGACTTGAATAATTTGATTTATAAAAAAGATCTGCTAACTAGTAAAGCTTGGCATTATAAATCTACAGCAAAGGATGCAACATAATTTTAAAAAGCAAATTTAAAATAAATTTAACAAAGATTTTAGTAAAAGATACAACATGATTTTAGCACATCGACCCTAAATGGTTTCCTCCATAAACTTCAAAAGTTGGAAGCTGATCTCTAGAGAATACTGAACAGAATACTATTTTATAACCTTTTTATTTTATTTTTATATTCTACAGGAAATGAGTTTGCTTTTTTCCTGTGGTGCCATATTGTCTGAATTTTCTTTCTGTTCTTACACGGGGCAGAAAGAATAAGAAGGCCACACATTTAGTAATCCTCTTGATACTGTGGGGTTGAATAATTGTGATAAATTGTAACCTGGACCATATGCATTTCAGAGAGTGGATTGTAATGAAATAAGACGTAATGATTTTAACATTGTGCTACTGGCATATATTTATGATACATAGCTCTGTTATTCTACAAGAGACACTTTGTAATTGCACAGATGTTATTGAGCTCAAATTTCAAGACATAAAAATGTTTTGGGACTGCTTTGTAATGAAAATAAGGGTTTATACATCTTTGTGTTTTACAGATCAGACCTAAGAAAGGTGAAAACTAAGAGCTGAATCAAAACGAAAGCAAGTGGTTAATTGCACGCATGCACACACATATACAACTAATCAGGAGATGTTTGCTTTTCTGATTTATTGTTCATTTTGCTATGTTTGATTCTACGTTTGAAAAAGTGCAAAGAACTCATTTATGTTAATGCTTGAAAATAACTTGAAATGATCGAGCAATTGTGGGCTGGATCTGAAACCTGCCTTTAAATTTAGAGAAATGAGTTATTTTGTGTGCTGAACTTCAGGTACAAATATTTATTAATATTGTACTCTAAGTAGCTTTGGTTGATTTATCATCACTTGTGTAGGTTTAGATTTTGCATAGCTGCTTGGAAAATTATTTACATTAACTTAAAAAGAAGATAAATCAGTTAAATTTACTTTTAAAAAACATTAATAAGTATTGTTTACTTGATTGGCTATTCAAATACTTTATCATCTCTTCTACAGCTGTTTTCCCTCAAGATAAAGAACTGATGACAGAATTACAAATTTAAAATTTAAAAGCCTGATGAAAGATAGCTAATTGGTACATATTCATTGGAAAAATTGTAAAAAATGCAGATAATCAAAATAAATAAGTAAATGCATTAAAGATTTAAACATTAAGGGTGAGTCCATAAAAGACAAGATGCAGAGATAATCTTTGGGATAATAAGCTTATAATATAATGTTGCAATAAAAGAAGAAAATCTATATGATCATATCAATTGATGTAGAAAAAGCATCTCATAGAATTCAGCATCCATTTATGATAAACTCTTAGCATATTAGGAATAGAAGGGAACTTCCTCAATCTGATAAAGAGCATCTATTAAAACAAAACCCCACAAAACAAAACAAAAAAAACCCTATAGTTAACATTCATAAATGGTGAAAGACTAAATACTTCCCCCTAAAATTGGGAGAATGTTCAATGTCATGCCCCTATTCAACATCACACTAGAAGTTCTAAAAAGGCAGCACAAAAGGCAAGGAAAATAAAAAGAAGAAATGTTAAAAGGAATATATATTTGAAGGAAGAAATAAAACTCTTCCAAAGAAATGATTGCCTACATAGAAAACCCCAAGGAATCTGCCCCCCCCCATTCTATAATTAATAAGTGATTATAGCAAGGTTGCATGATACAAGGCCAACACACAAAATATCAACCATGTTTTAGATTTATATTTTATAGAAGTGAATTATTTGGAACCAAAATTAAAAAGCAATACCATTTACAATAGTGCAAAAAATAAAATGTGTAGTTGCAAATCTAATACAATAGGTACAGGAGACTGAAAAGTACAAAATGCTAATTACAGAAATAAAGGAAAACCTAAGCCAATGGAGAGACATACCTTGTTCGTGTACTGGATGGTTCAACACAGTGAAAAAATGTCAGTTCTTCTCAAACTGATCTACAGGTTTAATGCAATTAAAATCCTAGCAGAATTTTTGTTTAGATATAAACAAATTGATTCTAAAATTTGCATTGAAAGTCAAAAGAACTACATTGACTAAAGCAATTATGAAAAAGAAAAGAATAAAGTTGAAGGAATCACACTACCAATTTTAGACTTACTGTAACGTAAGTGATGAAGTGTGGCATTGATGGAGGGATAGGCATGGATAAATGGAACAGAATAGAGAGTGTAGAAATAGACTCCCATAAATAGACTCCTGTAATTATGGCAGCTTCTTATAAAGCGTAATACTTTTAAAGTTTTAAACATGTACTTACCGTCTGGCCCAGCAATTTCACTTCTGGATATTTACCCTAAGGAAATAAAAACTTAGGTTTATATAAACATCTGTGCAACAATGTTTATAGCAACTCTTATTTGCAATCACCAGAAACTGGAAATAAGCAGGATGTTCTTGGGTGGTGGGGTAATTAACACTGTGGTATATCCATACAATGGAATAGTATTCAGTGATAAAAAGCAACTTAGATGACTCTCAGAGGCATTAAACTGAGTGAAAGAAGCCATGTACTGTATCATTCTATTTATATGAGATTCTCAAAAAGGCAAAACCACCGGGATGGAGATGAGATCAGTGATTGCCAGATGAGGGGTAGAGGCTAGCCGGAGGGAAAATTTTGAGGTGATGGAACTGCTTTGTATCCTCATTGTTGTGTTAGCACAGATCTGTGCATGTTAAACATGTATAGATCTGTATGTGTTAAAATATTACTTTTACTGTATGTTAATTAAAAATATAATTAAAAACTGGAAAAAAGAACAGAATGGCAAAAACAGTAAAGATCCATAGATTTGATTGTATAAAAAGTTTTGTGCAGAAAAAGTACTATAAAACCAAGAGTCAGGCTGCAAATTAAGGGGCAATATTATTTATAATTAATATTCTAAACCTTTCCAACATCTAACAAAATGAGGGCAAAAGTACACAATTCAAAAGAGAAATTTAAATGAGCAATATATGTGGGTGATATATGTGTAATTAAAGAAATGGAAACCAATATATCTGCATTCAAAGAAATGTGAAGTTAATGCAAAAATAGCTTTTTTAAAAAAATACATCAGACTTGTGATGATTAAAAGAAACGATACTACACTGTTGTTGAGGAAGAGGGCAATAGATCAGGCACTGCTCGTGAATTATAAACTGATTGAGTCCATCCACAAGGCATCTTTGATCTGTGTGTGTTCACATTTTTCTCGTAAATTGGTGAGCACTCTTTGACAAAGTGATTCTACTTTAGGAATTTATCCTAGAGTGGATGTACAGAATTGTTTGTTCAGTGTTTTCCCACAGAAAATTGGAAAGAACCTCAAAACACAACATTGGACTGCTTAAATCTCAGCCATAGTAAATGACATCGTAACTCGATGTGATTTTATTTTTAAACATGTATTTTATATACCTGTGTATGCCTAGAAAAAAATCTTACCATGCTATACATCTCATGCTAAAATGCTTATATAACAAGTTAGTAGTGGTCACCTCCAGGAGGTAGAATTTTGCATGACTTTAATTAAAACAAAGTTCTGTGTCTCTGATTTTATTTTTTTTAAACGCTCAACATAGCAGAAAGTATTCACTTAACTAATTTTGCTTTCGTTTTGGTGGCTGCATTGTGAAGCCCTATCTTATGTTGATGATATTGCTATTTTGTGTGTCTTGTATGTGTGTCTGTGGTTGTGGTTAGAGAGAGCGCACGGGAAAGAGGTAATGGGTGTTGGGGGGAGCCCGACGGTCTGTTTGCCTCTCTGGGACCCCAGCCTGATGGAAAGGATGGGTAGTCTTCTGCTGAGCCCTTAATGCACGTGGTCTCTTCTGAGTGTATGTTAGCACGGTCCCTGCAGTGCGGTGTGTGTCTGTGAGTAGCCAAAAGAGTCGAGTTTCAGGAGCAGCAGTTTATGTTTTCCTTTTTTATAAATTATTTTTCAAACAGTAATTCATAAACTCAATTGGCCTTTTAATCATATTTTCTTTAAGACAAAGAATAATGCGAAACTGCATTTGAAAACCACGGGCAAATTATTTAAGGTCCCCATACTTTCATGTTCCCCAGAATGAGAACCATGATAGCCATCTTGCTGTGTTGCTATGACCAGCAGTAATAGTTTCCATTCATGTGTCTGGCTTCATGACCAGCATCCATTGTCTCTTTAAACCTCACCGCCGTGCTCTGGGGTAGGAATTGTTGCCCCAGTTTTCCCGATAAGGGAATTTATCTAAATTTCACATGGCTTCCTCTAAGAAGCTGAGCTAGGACAATGCATACAGAACGCCCAGCTAGTGCCCCTCCCAGGGTAGCCGCTGGCTCTGTTACAGATCCAGAATGACCATTTGGAAGAGTGCGTTGAGAGCTGGAAACAACAAAATTCCACTTTTTACATTCCATTGTCTTTGTGTATAAAATCATGGTTCTCCTCTGTCCTGTGTGATGGTTTTTCTCTTACTGAAAGGGAAGAAGTTCATCTATTTAAGAATTTTGGGGTGTATTTTGAAAAGGATTTTATATGTTAAAAATTTTTTTTTCATTTTTATACTTTCATTGCATTTTAAACACAGCTTTAGTACAATTGGCCTTGTACATACGATTATATACATATATTTCTAGCTATAAAATACACCCCATGTTGAAGATACATACTGATATTCTATTTGAACCTCTTTATCTTAAATGCCAGACAGCAAATTTACTTGCTATCTTTATGTGCATAGATCAGAATAAATCTGTCAGATTTTAGCTTTTCTCACTGTTTCATTATGAAAAACTGTAAGGGCCCTCAGGAATGGTGGAATTCTTGTGGTTGGCTCTGCATCCACAGTTTTCTATAGACCTCCTATAATTTTATTCAAATTTTCCCTGTAAGAAGTCCAGAAGGAAGGGACTTTGAAAATAGCATTTATTTGCCAAGCTATTTTTTTTTCTGGCCATATTTGAAATTAAATTTGAGAAGGTAATAGAAAAACCTAAAATCATTCCATTATGTTTCTTTTCCTTGCCTCCTTTAGTATGTGAATACTGTGTGCTTCTTTTGAAGGTTTGGTTTATAACCTGTTCTGCCTTCCAGTTTTGTTCAGGTATTCTTGATTAGGTAATGCCTATGTAAGGATTATGCTTTATTGTAAGTTGTTTTGTATTTCCAGCAAAATCGCTGATATATATTGATAATTTTATTGATATATATTAATAAATATACAATTCCTCCAAGGTGTGCAATCAATGGTATTAAAATTATACGTTTCGACTCACTTATTTCCTTCCCATTTTTAGATTGAAGACTACAGTTGTTTAACAATAATCTAACCTAGCTGTGAAGCAGGATCTCTAAACTGTCTTACTATAAATACAAAATTGTGATGCAGAAGCTTTATTCATGTTTGTATTACCGTTTGTTTTACAAGTAACTAGTAAACACGGAATGCGCCTGAAAGCTTTAATTAATTTTTCCAGCCACCACAGATTTTTACTTTGTGCAGGCATTGAAGCGTTAATCGCTGTAGGAATCAGCCGGTCCTTATTCTGCCTAATTCTGGAGGCATGGTTTTCTTTCTCTTTTAGAACAGCTTGGCAAACATCACGAAAGTAGACCAATTACAGCTCTGCCAAATTGTTCAGGGACTAGAATGTTTTCAGCAAGTAGGTCTTTAAAAGAAGAAAAGTAAACCACCCACTTTTTCTGTTGTTGCATGAATATATTTCCCTGAGTGCTGCTTATGTTCTAAAACCATGGAAGACTTGAAATTTCCAAGTTTCCAATCAATACACACACACACACACACACACACAGTTTAGTGAATTTAATTTGCAAAAATAAATTACATTTTCAGTAATCAAAGATGGTGGATATCTTATAGTTCTGTTTTTTTTTCTTCAAAAAAAACTTAGGGTACTTGTTAATCATAATACATATATAGTGCTCTGAGCTTGTTTTGGTCAGAACCCAATGATGATGAACTAAAACAAAATGCCACCACCTACGTCATCATAAGGAAAATATAACTTCTAACATATTCTGTGAACTTCATACATATTCTTTAGTAAATGAATATAATTCAACCACAATCATACTGGTTCCTCAGAATTTTCCATATTAACTCTATGTATAGATATGCTTCGCCCCTTCTTTGAAGTTTACACAGGTCTATATTTAATGCTTTTTATTTATTATTATTTTTTAAATTCTTTTTAATTTACTTTATAATCCTCTGGGCTGTAGGAGGCCAGATTTCTGTTGTCCTCTGCAGAGGGATGCTGGTGTTACAAGTGTTCTCTTCCCACAAAGCCTGGTCAGTTTTGTTTTTTTTTTTTTAAAGATTTATTATTTATTTATTTATACCCCCCCCCTTCCCCGCTGCTTGTTCTTTGCTGTGTTCATTTTGCTTTTTGCGTTCTTCTTATCTCCCCCTGCTGCAGCATCCCGCCGAGTCAGCTCACCGCATGGCGGCTTGCCTTCTCAAGGTGGTCTGCCTGCTCGAGGAGGCCCCGGGAACCGGACCCGGGGCCTCCCATGTGGTAAACCAGAGCCCTACCAATTGAGCCACAGCTGGTTCCCCCTGGTCAGTTTTTGATGAGTACTGTCTTTTTCTGTTGTGTCTTAATCAGTGACATCATATAGTGACAGTTTTTGTTGGCATGTGTGTCACCCGAGCATTTCTTAAGATAAGGGAATGATGACAGTCAAATATGTGGCTTCCTAGTCAAGAACAGTTGATGACTTTCGCTTGGGTGGTTTATTAGGTACCTGGATTACTTTTTGGAACTTCAGGATAACTTTGGAGGCTGTCACCCTTCTTGCCACATGCCCTAGCTGGTATATTTAGTATTATGTCCAGCTGTTGCTAACTGGTTGTCCACTGGACAGTGCAGGAGGAGTATTTGTTGCTGAACCCATCATGAATTACAGAGTTTCACTGAAATGACACTTTGATATAAGATTTTGTACTTTGAAACAGTTAACTGGCAATGGTGAGTTTTTGATCCCTCCACATTTGTAGAATTCTACAAGTTTTGGGATATATCACCACTAAATATAAACTTCACTATTCTTAATAAAAATCATGATTTTGTAGAAAGTTCCCCAGCTTTTGCAAAGGTAATTTGATGTTGAAGGAATTTTCTCCTCTAATAGTCCACTGCCAAGCACTTTGTACATAACTGCGTCATAATTTCTTGGGCTTTTAAAATACCATCAAGAGAGGATAAAGTGCTCAAGGTCTTGATCTCATCTCCATTCCTTAACCAGTGGGCTCAACAACCCAGGAGCCCGATGTACTCTTCAGAGCAGGTTTTGCTGTTCACACAGGTGTGACCACCTAAAGATGGGTGTTATTTGTCCTTGCATTGTTTGAATTTTTCATTTTTAGAAAACCCACCAAACAAGCTGGTATGTCCTTTGGTTTTTGAGGCCCTTCAAACTTTGCTGTATTAAATTCATAGAGCTTATCTTTATGTATTAGCTATAATTTTGGCCTGCTGTATTATGTATTAGCTATAATTTTGGCAGAGGGATCTTGCAGTAATAGTGTATGAATATTAATTAAAGCTAGATTCTTATGATGAATTGACCAAAATAACCATACAGTAGAAAATGTACTTGGGTTTCTACATCTTCACTAGCATTGTTACTTTTAGAAATATGACTCTATCACTTAAGAGGAACTTTGTCTTCAGTCCAAAATCCATCCCATTATGTGAGACTTATTCATGTTGCGTATCTGGATTATACAGTGCCACAGATGTTGCATATGTTAAGGGCTTTAATGTGGCGGTTAGCAGGGGGAGCCTGCAGAATTCAAACAGTGCCAGGGGACGACAGCCAAAGGATCCCGCCAGCGTCCTTCCAGGGATAAGAACGAAGAAGTGGTATCTCCCAAGGACCAGACTACTTTGGAGGTTTATTTTGTTCTTTTTTTTGTAATGGGAATGACTGTTGCAGTTTGGCAGTTTGATGTAATTATGAATTCCAAAAATTGATATTGGATCATGCTTGTAAACTCATCTGCTAATCTGGGCATGATGAAGTTATGATTAGGGCATTAACTGGGCCACGTCAGTAGGGCGTTGAGC
>PVKH010018006.1:0-15246 GCA_004027955.1 Chaetophractus vellerosus | reverse complement strand
TTTTTTTGAGGTACCGGGGTTGGGGGATTGAACCTGGGACCTTGTATGTGGGAAACCGGTGCTCAACCACTGAGCCACATCGGTTCCCCTGAGTTGGTTTTTTCATTTGTTTTGCTTCTTTTTTCTTTTTCTTTTTTTTTAAGGAGGCAGCAGGAACCGAACCTGGGACCTCCCATGTGGGAAGAGGGCACTCCACCACTTAAGCCACATCTGCTCCACCCCCCTCAACATTTTAATGTATTTTTAAGTTCTTTGGCATCTATCATTAATGAGATATGCAATTTATAATTTATTTTTGGTTAAATTCTTTCCTCTCTGGTTGAGGACTTTTATGTTCAGTGTTAACCATTATGTGTCTAGGTGTGGATTTTAAAAAATATTCAAGACATTTCCCATCTTAATTCTCACCTCTTGGGCTTTAATTCTGGAATGTTCTTAGCCATTATCTCTTTGAGTATTATCTTTCCTCAAACCTTTCTCTTCTTTCCTTCTTAAACCTTTTTAGACTGACATACTGAAGCTCTTCTTTCTGTTTTCCATATCTCATAACCTTTCATTCATTCGTTTTCTCAATCTCTCTGTTGCATACTGGGTAATTTCTCAAATTTGTCTTCTACTTCAAAAATTCTCTTTTTAGTTAGGTCTGCTATTTAACCTATCCATTTTAATTTCAGTGGTAATAGTTGTCATTTCTAAAAATTTTATTTGATTATTTTTGAATTCTGTCCCTTTTGTCATAATATCTTATTCCTTCATTACGGTTTCTAAAGCATGCTTGTTTTCTAGTCTACAAGATTCCTCTATGTTGGAATCAATTGGGGTTTCAATTTTGGGGTCTGCTGATTTGTCCTCATGGTGTTTCATTTCCTCACGTGGTCTGTGATATTTACTTTTGCTAGCTCGTCTTTGGTGAAGGTTTCCCATTCACCCAATATCTGGGAGTCCCTGAGCTGTGAAGGAGTCCCTGAGGACAGATATTTTCATGTTGTGTTTGTTGAATCCCTAGGGATTTTAGTGGTCCTGGGCCACCTTTTAAATTAACTTTTCATCTCATGGTTTTAAAGCTGTGCATAGAGAAAATCTATAGACCTTTTACTCTTGTGCAAGCCTAGGGTTTCTATTTTTCATGGATGTATATTTTTTATACTTAAGGTTCAGAATACTCAGCAAGTTTTCTTGTTTGTTCTTCAGACTTGAAAGCAGGAATTGTATACTCTTGTTTATACTTGTAAGATTGTTCTTCAAGACTTTGGAACTTATTCTGGCAGGGAGATGGGGTTGGATCTTCACTTCCTCTTCTTCCTTGTCTCATAGTCTCTAAGTCTGAGACTAATACCCCCATAGACTGCCATGGCTCTGGCTTAGATTTCCTCTTTGTTTTTGGAATCTGGGGAATATCATTTGGACCTCAACTACATATTTAAATTTTGTTTATTGGTTATATTTTATCTAGAATTTCTACATTTTTGTAGTGAGAGGGGTGCATTCATATCAACTCTATATACCACATGGCCAGAAGTGCCACATTCACATTCAATGTAGAAAGATCACCCATCCATCCATACATCCAGTTGTATTGACATATAAACACTACTTGCTCTGCTTTTTTCTCTCTTGAAATAATTTCTTAAACACATTGCCATATTTCAATTACCATGAGAATACCTAAAAAGCTATATGGTGTTTGTTGTGTTAATATATGATGACCTATAGCCTAGCATCCCTGCAAGACTGGGATGTGTTGGGTAATGTCTGTTTCCAAAGCATTTGATTTAGTATCATTAAGGTCTTAAAGAAATCTACCTTTTATAAATTCTGATTTTTATCCCCATTTGCCATAGGAAGATACTGAGATTAAGAGAGATGGTTACATTATTTGCTATGACTAGACATTCTCAATGGAGGCAGTGTGTTGATTTATATCTTCTCCAATGGTAAAAAAAAGCAAAAAACAAAAACAGTTCATAGCATGACATTTTTAGTAGCACTGGGTAGTACAATAATATATTCTATACTGACCTGCCTTTTCATGCCATGAAATAGTACATTGTGAATGTTGTCTCACATTTTATGATTTATTTTTTCAATCCCCTTTTAATGGATATTTAGTGTTTTTTCAAGATAAAAAATAAACTGTCATAAATATTCTTGAACTTATCTTTTTACATTGTCTTATTTACTTCTAGGTGTGGAACTGCTGAGTCAAAGATATGTTCATTTAATATCTTGATATTGAGAAATTTGCCTTCAGAAATATTGCACCAATTTGTACTTTGATCAGTAGTGCATTGATAATAAAATCTAACATAAAAGTTTTTTACAAAAATAAAATTCAAAATATTGATAATTTAACAAATATTATTTCTACCTGACTCACTGACATTTGTCCTCTCTCCCTGTACTTATCAGGTGCCCTAGGTCAGTAAGACTTACTGGTGTTGGTCTAGACATGATTCACAAGGTGTGGTCACTGGACCAGTAGCATTATCATTTGCTCCCAGATGTCTCTTGATCTTTCTAGATTTACTGCTGAGGGCTGCTCTGGTGTCTACATTGCACTGACTCAGGTGAGGAACTCAATCTCTTTTTATTAATTTATATAAATCCATACCAGCCATTCACTTGAAAGGCATTTGAGCACATGGAAGACTGATTGATGATTTGGGGAAATGGAAGAAGTTTATATTTTCCTAACACAAACAACTTGAAACTGAACATTAGATACCCATTCTAAAAACCCTTTACCCATCTCACTATTTATCCTTTGCTGTCCTCTCATTGTTTTCCTCTCTTCTCTACTGCACCGCCCATTAATTTTCTTTTTTCTATAGATCAATCTAGCAATTCCATTTGTTTCCTTGTTTTCTGCCATGAAGACTAGGGTTTTTATTGAAGACAATAGAATCCATTCAACTACTTTAAGCAGAAGGGGATTTAACTATTGAGTATGAGGGCCAGGGAAACAAGTTTGTTAGTCACTCAGTCAAATGAAGGATAACCCAGGAAAAATACCCAACTTTACCATGGGACTATTCCAGTAGAAATCCTGGTGCTGGAGTTTGCGCATAAAACTAGTGATTCAACACCAGGCCTTATCCTATCATTGCTACAGAAAAATCAAATGCTCCCACAACCATTCTTTCAAGAAAAGGCCAATGTCTCCTGCATCACAAAGTTTACTTTCACTTTCCAACCTCCATGGGCTGAGTTTGCTTCGTGGCTGTTGGTTCACAGGTGGAACCAAATCTGCAAAGAAGTTTGGGAACGTCTGTCCTTAGATTCCCAGCCTCTTGTGTATAGGAGGGCTTTGTGGCGGTAGAAATGGTGTTGAGTGAGGCCTCTCTAATTTTAGTGGTGGGGTAGAGCTTTTCGTTTTACATTGGTTGAGTTTCTGCAGACAGAATTTAGGAGAGGGATGTTCAGAAAGGATCCTTAGGTTGCCATCTCTCCACAAGTTTTCTTCTAGCTCAAATTAATTTCTCATTTAGAGGTGGAATAAACATTATGCAATATGGTATGGATCCAAATTAATTTTCCTCCACGGGGATTTCATCAATATTTTTAATTACCTTTTATGTTTCTCATGGGGCTTGTCTTACAGCAACATTTTAAATCTTTTAATTGGTTGATTTTCCTGATTTTTTCCCATGGTAACTTCATACCGTTTTTATAACAACACACATAAGAGCAGGTGTGTGTGTGCGCATTGGTATTCTGTTTGCTTTTTCTCAAAGACTAATTTCATTTTAGATTTTTCAGGTTCTAGCACCCTATGGAGAAGTAAATTGATACTGCATCTTATTAACTTAGGGAGTATTATCATCTTTGCAATATTTAGTCATCTTACCTAGGAGCCTGACATATCTCTCCATTTATTTATGTTTGTCTTTATTTATTCCATTAGGATTTAAAAATTTTCTTAGAATACATTTTCTTGTAGTCTCAATTAAATTAATATCCAATTAGGTTTTTATTTTATTTCATGAATTCATTGCAGTTTTCCAGTTGTGCTTTATAGATTTTCCAGTCTCCCTTTTCCCCTGCAGGAGTGGTAACCTTTCCTGATAGGAACAGAGAAGTGATTTGAAGACAGCGAGAGTCATGAAAGGCTACTCTCCCATGATTGAGCTCGTCAACGTACACTTAATGAAATGTCTGACAGTGAGCTCCTCTCTCCTCTCTGCCTGTTTGGAGGCTTTGTTAGGGCCTTGAGATGGAGGAGGCTTCAAATTAGATGTCTTTGCAGTGGTAACTTTGTGCTGGATAGCAGGGCCAGGCTTCACCACAGACACTGATCCGAATGGGATCCACTGAGGGTAGGAGGCCAATCCTTGAGACAGGGCCTCAGGCCTCCCTAAGCACTTGGAGGACCTGATTCTATAAAAGGGACATTAGAATATGAGCAGAAAACTCCTCTCGGAGCAGGCTTTTCAGCTATCCTATGCTGTCTCCTGTATTCCTTAACTCACCTAGGTTCCAAAATGAGTTTGCAGTGGCGCAGTGCTTCTGGTGTGCAGAGTCACTCTGCCACCTTGTGGCCACGCTTGAGAATTGTTCTGCCCTTGACGTTGCAGGCCTCCTTTCTGTGTTCCAGTATCTTGCGGTGCTGTATTTGACTGCCCTGCATTGGTACTGCTTTTGGCTCAATGAACCAACATGATTTGAAGGGGTATGTCATAGCACATGCCAAAAGCAAGACATAATAGCTCTAAACGGAAATAGATAATGCAAGAAATTTCATCACCCATGTAATAGCATCTTGGCATATTAAATAATAAGTGTGTTCAACGTGAGAATAGGAGAATGTTATGTCCCAAAGTTTTTAAAAGGATGCTTTGAGAGACCCTGTAATTTTCCTGGGGCTTCGAGCTAGCGCTGTGGAGTAGGTATTAAGTTTAGATCACAATTCTATTTTAGGTCACACTTCTTTATTTCTCTAAATCGAATTAACTGCCTGGCTAGATGGGGAAATTCAATTTCAATCATTGCTGGGTGTTTTAGTTTCCTAGCTCCTAAAACAAATACCATACAATGGGTTGGTTTAACAACAGGGATTTATTGGCTCCCGGTTTCAGGGGCTAGAAGGCTTGCTTCTTCCCAGAACCAGTATTATCTGGCTGGCCGGCAATCTTTGGGGTTCCTTGGCTTTTCCATCATATGGCAATGTGCATGATGGCTCCTTTTCCTTTTTCTTCCGGGTTCCGTTGACTTCCAGCTTCTGGCTGCTTCCCATGGCTTCTCTCTCTACGGCCTTCCCTAGAAGACCTCCAGCAGCAGTATTAAGATCTATCCTGATTGAGCTGGGCCATACCATCACTGAAGTAGCCTCATCAGAAGGTCCTATTTACAATGGGTTCACATCTACAGAAATGGATTTAGATTAAGAACATGTTTATCTGGGGTGCGTAACTCTA
The DNA here is from genome assembly GCA_004027955.1 of Chaetophractus vellerosus. Taxonomy (NCBI): domain Eukaryota; kingdom Metazoa; phylum Chordata; class Mammalia; order Cingulata; family Chlamyphoridae; genus Chaetophractus; species Chaetophractus vellerosus. The sequence continues at coordinate 9,832 of PVKH010018006.1, read as the reverse complement.
AGCCAATAGAGTCTTCCTTCTGGGCCCCCAAAAGACATGTTCTTCCCATACATAAAATACATTCATTCCATCATTACATCCCAAAAGCCTTACATCAAATCAGTAACAATGCTAAGTACAAAGTCTTGCCAAAATCCACTACAGTTGTCGTCTGTGCTGTGGCACAATTTCCCTCTGTCTGTGGACCTGTGAAACCTAGAAAACAAGTTAACTGCTTCCAATATATAATGGAGAAATAGAAATAGGATAAACATTCCCATTCCACAAGGGAGAAATTGGAAAGAAAACAGGGGTCATGAGTTCCAAACAATTCTGAAACCCAGCAGGGCAAACTCCGTTAGATTTCAAGCTCTGAGAGTCATTTATGGATGGAGCAGCAGCCCCAATCCCTCCAAGTGTTTGCACAGTGGCCATATTCTCCCTGAACACTAGGGTGGGAGGAAAGGGGGACCTTACCCTTTCCAAGCATTGGAATGGTAACCAGGCTCTCTATGAATGTTGTCACAGGTCCCACCATCTCCTAGCATTGGGGTGACAACACCCTCCCTGAACAAAGGGGTTCAGGACCCAACCCTTCCAAGCATCAAGGCAGCTGGCCTGCCCCCTCCAAATGCTTTGGGGAACCTGTACCATACAACCTGCTTTGAGGGCCCTCTCTCTTGGCCTGAGGATACCTCTTTGGTCCAGACCTCGACTTCCATGGTTCTGTCCTTGAAGTCATTCTTCCTTCAGTACCTTCTCTGTCTCTTTTAGTCCAGATTGGCAGTGGTTTATTGTTGGCTGTGCATGTAGTTCACAGGGGTCCAAACCATCTGAGAGAAGGATTTTCCACAGATCCTTCCTGGATAACTGCACCTCCAATCCCGATTTCCTCTGAATGGCTGACTGGATCCCTGTACAACCACATCCTCTTTAGCAAAAGGTTGGTCAGTTAAACCTCTCAAGGAGCCCTGTCCTCTGGGGATTCACTTCCTGAAAGCTCAAGGAGGTCCCTGATAGAGCTGCTACTGGCCCAAGACTCAGCAACAATTTGGATAGGCTCAGAATTTTCCAAATCATCAATTTCTGGTTTCTTTGTGCTTAAGAATTTAGTACTCACCTTATCCCTTTCTTCTTTCATTTTACTATAAACTGCAAGGAGAAGCCAGGCTGCACTTCCTCACTTACCTTGGAAATCTCTTCAGCTAAATATCTAAGTTCATCACTTATAAGCTCCACTTTCAATCCGACATCAGAAAATAAGTTTTCTATTTTCTCTGCAACTTTATAGCAAGGATCACCTTTCTTCCAATTTCCAATAGCACAGTCATCATTTCCTTCATCGATAGGTCCTTTAGCATCCATATTTCTACCAATAGTCACTTCAAAGTAATCTACCAAACACTTCACAATTCTTCTAGCCTCTACCCATTACCCAATTCCAAAGCTATTTCTACATTCTATGTATTTGTCATTGTATCCCCCTACTTTCTAGTACCAAAAATGTTTTGAGTTTCCTGGCTGCTAAAAAAAATACCATACAATGGGTTGGCTTAAACAATAGGAGTTTATTGGCCCATGGTTTTGAGGCTAGAGGTCCCAAATCAAGGCGTCATTAAGGCGATGCTTTCTTCCAGAAGACTGGTATACTGGGGCTGCCTTCTGGCTACCCTTAGCCCCTGGCTCTTCTGGATGGCCTCTCCTGGCTTCTCTGAGTTCTGCTGATGTCCAACTTCTGGCTGCTCCCCATGGCTTTCTTTTTCTATAAAGGACTCCAGTAATAACATTAAGACCCATCCTGATTGAGTTGAACTATACCTTAAGTGAAGTAACCCCATCAAAAGCCCTATTAACATTGGCTTTACACCCACAGGAATGGATTAAGATGGAGAGCATGTTTTTCTGGGCTACATAGCTCCAAGCCAGCATAGGAGGTTTGTTTATGTACTTACTGAATTTCTACCATATGCTAAGCACTGTACTGTGTTCTTGCAATATGAGGATTACATATGGTGGTAGGGTGCTAAGCACTTGTAGAGGAGAACATACAAAGTTCTGTGCAAGTGCTGTAGGGAGTGGTGATGTCTCTATTTGACAGGTCAGGAAAAGTTATAGGCAGGAGATGACATTGGAGTTGGGTCAGAAACATGAGAAAGCATCTTCTTGGTGAAAAAAGTAAGTTACAGTACATTTCAGGCTGTGGGAACTGCATACACACACATTTGGAGTAAAGATAGTACATGGCGGACTCAGGGAATGCTTTGTACCTCAGTGTGGAGTGCATGCAAGAATTATTTGGGGACATGAGTAGATGTGATCTGGGTTACAGCCTATTGCAAAAGACCTCATTTACTACACTAAGAAATTTTATAAGCCCCATTCCGTTTTCTGTTGTATTATATTCCTCTGGGTTTACATTGGGAAATATGCCAGCCCCTCAGGGCTAGCTGCATTTCTATCTGACATTAACCTGTGAGCGTTGTGGAGAACAGCTACAAGTATTTTTTTTACCGGATTTAATCTAGGTTCTTGACTATGCTGCAGAAATGAATTTTAGAGCACGTCACATTGGTTAGGCCAGCAATTTATTAAGGTAGGGAGAGAAGAGAAATGGGAGAAAATAATGGATCACAGGTCCCCGGTAGAGGGTAAGGGGCTGAAGAGTGATAAAGAGAGCTGATTTATAGACTACAGTTTCCCATTATAGATTATAAATGCCCAGGTTTTACTTGTGGAGCAGGGTGCAGAAGCCACGAGGGCTGAGAGCAGCAATAGGGGCGAGAAAGGTTTTGAGACTGCTTTTTAAACTATTAATTATTCTGCCCTTTTGTTAATGGCATGGGAGGAGTCCCAGGTGTTTGCTGTTTTGATTGATTACCCCACCCATCAATCCCCCAGGAAGGCCCAATTATAGGGCCTCTGAAGAATATTAGGGGCTTCTCCTTGCTTCTGGGAGAAATCTCCTGAGTGTCTTCCAGCAGCTGTCTTGGGGTATTGATGTCCACATGGTTCCTATCTATTGATTCCCTATCTTACTAGCTTACTTCAGTATGCTTGCATGCAAGAGAGAGAGAATGGTAGAGTGGTAGAGAGTGAGAGTCAGGGAGGGAGGAAGGGAAAGCAAGTTAGATCTTGCTTGATTGATTCAGGACCTGAACCAGATAATGTATGGGGAGTACATGGATATAAGAGAGATTTTGGGTAGAATCCAGGGCTTATATATCTTTGATTAGATATAGTATGTGAGGAAGAAATAAAAGATTATAGATAAATTTGTCTAGTTTAGACAACTGGTTAGGTGAAAACCTCATTGCCTGAGAGTGAAGGTAAGAGAAAAAGCAAATATGGAGGCCAAGATATTGGACACATTTAAGATGAGTGAGGGATTTCTGGATAGAGAAACAAGGTAGGTTATTGGAAATATTGGCCCAGAATCTGGGAGAGAGTTGGTGATTTTGTATTTGGGAAACATTAGAGAATAGGCTTTAGAAAGCAACAAAAGTGAATGATTACTCAGGAAGATGGCTAGAGTAAGGAAAAGAGTTAAGGCCAAAATTTTAGGGTCTCAAATGTTTCAGAGTAGGTGGAGAAAGATAAGTAGAACATCGTAAATGATACTGGGAAGGAGGATCCAGAGGTAGCAGCAAAGCCAGGGCAGAGTGCGGTCAAAGAAGGCAAAGCAAGACAATTTGAATGTCATAAAGCAAAGAGATCAAAAAGGGCAAGGCTGAGTGGAAGGTCTTTGAAAGTGGCAATGACAAGGAGGCTGGTGACTTAGTTTTAGCTGAATGGTATAAAGGGAGCAGAAGCAGCTGGCTCACAGCAAGTTAAGGTATAAAGGGAGTAGAAGAGGTAGAGCCAGTAAATCCAGGCTGTCCTGACAAGAAATTTGTAGGAGAAGGTAAGGAGATGAGAGGGCATCTTAGCATTCCAATTATAGGTTTTATTTAAGAAGAGAAGGCTTGAGTCTATTTATAGGCTTAAGGGGAAGAACCAAGGATGGGAGAGAGAATTAAGATGTGGAAAGTGAGGGAGATAGATGGAACAGCTACTCAAGTGAGAGAAAGGCACTGGGGTCAGGTTAACCATACAGTTTTCTGTCATTTGGAAGCAGTTCTGGGCACGAGGGACCAAACTGGCTTGTTTGAGAATCCACTGGAGGAGGTAGAAATCCCCTGGAATTTCCCTGGGCCAAGAGATAGCCAGCGTAGGAAGTAACCAAAGGTGCCCTAGTCTTATTTGGAGATAGCAGTTTGGCCTCCTGGAACCATCCAGAGTGCTGTTTGTTGGTGGGACCCATATGTAATTCAAGTTACAAAAAAACCACAGAGCATCTATTCTTAGTAGTCATCGTGTTGGGTCACACTTACCACTGTGTTCCAGGCTTTTGTTTCATGTTGCGGAGAGTGCTTGGGAGCTCACCAGCTGACTGGGTCTGGCTATAGGAAAAAGGAATGACCGTATCCTGTGTCAATGCTTGTGTATTCAATAGCATGTAATTAGAAGCAACGGTGAATTCCTGTATCAGCAGTTTTTTAAAATCAATTTTTTTAAAGAATATCTGAGCACGGATAATTTGAAATTTTAAAATTTTAATCAATTATCTTTCAAATGAATTTTTCTAATTTTATTATATCTACCCAGTGACAAGATTATAAGCTCTGAAAAAAAAAAAAAGATTCTTTTATTCCTTTAGGGTCCTCCTCATTGGAGGTATTTGATAAAAATTGTTTTGGCTTGAATGAGAAATGCCTCTAGTCCTTCTGTTTGCCCTTGCATTTGTTGGTAATGATTAGTGAATCAGAATGTTCTTGAGGCCATTATGTCTTCTTGAGTTTTGTCTTTGTGACAGGGTTAAGGGATTAAACTGATTTATGAAAATAGCAGTTGCCCTAAAGGATTATTTTAAAATGGGAGGCATCTTTTTCATTTGAAAGAAAGTTAATTATGATCTGTTTTTTTTCCCCCCTTTGCAGTCAAGCTGATACTCTAAACACAGAGTTTTATTGCCTGTTGCATAATTGATGATTCAAAGTGCAGGGTCTGACTTTTTGTTGCTTTTGTCCCAAATGAACAAGTCCCGAAGCTTTAAAGGCATAGAATTTAAGCCAGTTTGGACCCTTGAATTTCCAGAGCCCTTTACAGGCTGGGCATCTTTATCTCTGTTGTTATATTCAGGGTTAGTTTTTAATTCACAATGGTAAGCCTACATTTTGCAAATGAGGAAACTGAGGCATAGGAAACAAATGAGTTCCTTTTGAGTTTCTCAGGGAATTAGTAGTAGGAGCAGAATGTATTTTTAGAGGCCCTTCAGTTTGTGATTACTTTCGGAATCATTTAGACTTTTCATGGACCTCTTATTCACCAAGGGCATCAAATTAGAATTTTAATCTTATCTCCAAATGAGGTTTTATACATATAATCAGAGATACATTGAAAGAGATTGTAAGAAAGTATCAGTATTGATCATATAAGCTAAACTTGGGTTCCCGACCATACCACCATAGTGTACTGTGAATTAACACATTTATATATCTGGCAGTTATCTTATAAATAACATATTTTTATCCTTTTTTTTTCCCCGAAAGGGTCTATTTTGTTGGTTGAGAAAATTTTAAATTTAGAATATATGCCAATTCTTTTGTAATCTGTTTTGGCATTTCCTCATTTCAAAAAAAATTTTTTTTTATTATACCATGAAACCATACACATACACAAAACAATAAAACGTGAACCTAGCCTCTCTCTCGGAGTCCCTGGTCATTATTACTGTAGTAAGAAATAGTAAGTTGAGTGGCTTGGGTTTCTGCCTTTCTAGGTTTTCACATGTGCGACGTTTAAAATGTCACTGCTTTGGTTTGCCCACAAAGCCAAGTCAGCCTGTCAGAGAGTCCTTCTTGTGGACTTGTTTATGGAGAAAGCTGGTTTCGTCTCCTTGCTTCAAATTAGCAGAGTGAAGAGCAAGAGGAAGCCAGCTTTTACTGTCTCTCTGGAAAGAGTCATCATTTGTGGTTATTATGTCATGTGTATTAATGAATATGTACTTTCATGCAGAGCAGCAGTGCTTCTGTAGTTTTCCTCCATGATTACCTGAAGTTTATAAAAATGGTTGAGTCTTGGGTTGCTTAGTTTTTTTTTTCCTACTTGCACAGCCCATACCTCCCTCCCCTACGTGTAAATAAAAAGGACTTTGGGAAACTTGCTTTTATTTGTATCATAGCAGTGGCAGTTCTAGCCCCTTAAGGACTTTTTCTTGAATTTTTTTTCCTCTCCCCCTTTGCTTTTCTAGGAAATGGGGGAGGCAAGGTTATTTAAATCATGAGTGCATTATTGAATAAATATTCTTCTCCTTTTGTAGGGACCCAGATAAATTTATTGATTGTTTGCTTGGTGTCCAGGAAACTTTCCTCTTTTTATAATTCATTAACCACAAATGAAAATTAAAGTCCTTCAAGTCACTGGCAGAGGGCATGTTTGTGCTGTCAGACTCTATTCAATGCTGAGTCCAAGTTAATTTCCTAAAGATGGTTATAGGAACATGATTATTTTAGGCATATTGGTGGATTAATTAGACTATAATTTTACATGTAACTATAGATGAATTTCTGCATATAACAGGATGATTATTAAGCTGTTAAAATAACTCACATATATGCATAATAATTTACCATAAGAGTAGAGAGGAAATTGTATGTGTGTATTTATTTATTTATCAATTGTAACATCCAGTCAAGCCTTTTCTATTTCTTGGGATTTTGGAAGCAGAATCCAACAGACCCTGTGAAAGGTGAACCAGTCCTTGTGCAATAAACCTGAGTGGTTTGATTAAAGTTAGAACTGATGCTGCTGGGAAAAAAGCCATCACACTAAGATTTCCAATTAACTCATGAATTTTACATCTTCCCACTCAAAAATTAACCCTAAGTGCTCAAAGGAATATAAAAAAAAGAGGAGACAGGAGCATGCCTGGTGTGACTGAGTGGCAAGCAGGCCAATGTGCCTGGAGTAGAGTGAGTGAAGGCGAGAATGGGGGGTGGGGGTGGGGTGAGGCCAGAGAGGTGATGGGGAGCCAGGGGGTGTAGGGCCCCAGAAGCTAGTGTGAAGACTTGGGATTTAAAAAAATTAAAAAAAATTTTTAATAAAATTAAAAAAAAAATGAAAGTGGTTTTATTCACACACCATACAATCCAACCAAAGAGTATAATCAGTACCTTTCAGTATAGTCGCGGAGTTGTGTATTCATCACCACAATCAATTTTAGAACAATTTCATTGCTCCAAACACAAAAAGCAAAACAACAAAAAAGAAAAAAAAATCCTTACTCCTTATACTCCCCTATCATTGACCCTTAGCATTGATGTGGTATCTTTGTTACAATTGGTGAAAAAAATGACAATATTACAGTTAATTACAGTTGTTAAATTGCATTAGTTGTATTTTTCCCATATACCACCTATTATAAACACCTTGTAATAGTGATGTACATTTGTTGTAGTTCATGAAAGAACATTCCTAAAATTTGTAACATATTTGTAACAGTCATCATCCACCATAGGGTTCACTATGTTATATAGTCCCATGTTTCATCCTCTAGCTTTCCTTCCAGTGACATATGCAATCACACACACACACAAGTCAGCATTGTTAATTACTCTTCAATAATGTGCTCCCATCATCTCTATCCATTTTGAAACATTTACTATCAACCTTATTGTAAATTCTGCACAAATTAAGCATCAGCTCCCCATTCACCACCTTCATTCTAGTTTCTGGTAACCTATATTGCAGATAATAAGTCCATGAGTTTGCTCATTATAATTAGTTCATATTAGTGAGACCATACAATATTTATTCTTTTGTGCCTGGCTTATTTCACTCAACATCGTGTCCTCAAGGTTCATCCATATTGTCACATATATCAGGACTTCATTTCTTCTTATAGCTGAATAATATTCCATCATATGTATATACCATGTTTTATTTATCTATTCATCAGTTGATGGACCCCTATTTCTCCACAACCTCTGCAGCACTTGTAGTTTTCTGTTTTTTAAATAGTGGACAGTCTAGAGGGTGTGAAATGATGTCTCATTGTGATTTTGATTTGAATTTCCCTAATAGCTAATGATGTTGAACATCTTTTCATGTGCTTTTTAGCCATCTGAATTTTCCTCTTTGGAAAATTGTCTATTCAAGTCTTTTGCTTAATTGGATCATTTGTCTTTTTATTGTTGAGTTTTAGGATTTCATAATCCTCAATTTATATAATCTAGATATTAAACTCTTATTGGATATGTAGTTTCCAAATATTTTCTCCCATCAAGTAGGGTGTCTTTTCACATTCTTGACAAAGAACTTTGAAGCATAAAATTATTAAATTTTGAGGAGGCCCCATTTATCTATTTTTTTCTTTTGTTGCTTGTGCTTTGTGTTTAAGGTCTAAGAATCCTCCATCTACCACAAGTTATTGAAGATGCTTCCCTACCTTTTCTTCTAAGAATTTTATGGGCCTGGCTCTTACAATTATATCTTTGATCCATTTTGAGTTAATTTTTGTATAAGGTATGAGGTAAGGGGTCCTCTTTCATTATTTTGGATATGGAAATCCAGTTCTTCCAGCATCATTTGTTGACGAGACTGTCCTGTTCCAGCTGAGTGGACTTGGCAACTTTGTCAAAAATCAATTGACCATAGACGTGAGGGTCTATTTCTGAACTCTCAATTCAATTCCAGTATCTATCTTTATGCCGACAGCATGTTGTTTTGATCACTGTAGATTTGTAATATGCTTTAAAATTTTTTTTCTGTCTGGGAAAGGGTGATCTCAAGCCTGTGGGGAGCAAGCTGATTCCAGACTTCTCCAAGACCACATGTCTTTAACTCCATTTCTTATATGTCCAAGGACAGGAAACCACACACATCTTTGTAGGAGGATTGTAATATACTCTGAAGTCAGGCAGTTTGAGTCCTCTGACTTTGTTCTTTTTTCAAGATGTCTTTGTTTATCTTGTGCCCCTTTCCCTTCCAAATAAATTTGATAAATGGCTTTTCCATTTCTGCATAGTAGGATATTGGAATTTTGGTTGGGATTGCATTGAATCTGTAAGTCAATTTATGTAGAATTGACATCTTAATAATATTTAGTCTCCCAGTCCATGAACACATAATGTCCTTCCATTTGTTTAGGTCTTTTTTGCTTTCTTATAGCAATGTTTGTAGTTTTGAATCCAGGACCTTTACACTCTTGGTTAAATTTATTCCTAGATATTTGATTCTTCTAGTTGCTATTGTAAATGGAATTTGTTTCCTGATTTCCTCAGATTGCTCATTACTAGTGTATAGAAACACTACTGATATTTTTGTGTGTTGATCTTGTATCCTGCCACTTTTCTGAACTCCTTTATTAACTCTAGTAGCTTTGTTGTAGATTTTTCAGAATTTTAAAAATATAAAATCATGTCATCTGCAAACAGTGAAAGCTTTACTTCTTTTCTAATTGGGATTCCTTTTGTTTCTTTTTCGTCCCTAATTGCTCTAGCTAGAACTTCTAGCACAATGCTGAGTAATAGTGGCGACAGCAGACATCTGTATTTTTCTGGATCTTAGAGGTAAAGCTTTCAGCCTTTCACCCTTGAGTACAATATTGGCTGTAGGTTTTTCACATATGCCCTGTATCATTTTGAGGAAGTTTCTTTCTATTCCTAACCTTTGAAGTGTTTTTATCAAGAAAGAATGCTAGGGAACCAGCTGTGGCTCAATTGGTAGAGCCCTGGTTTACCACATGGGAGGCACCGGGTTCGGTTCCCAGGGCCTCCTCAAGAAGGCAAGCCGCCGCAGGCAGGGCAAGCCGCCA
>PVKH010018005.1:0-15249 GCA_004027955.1 Chaetophractus vellerosus | reverse complement strand
TTTTTTTTTTTTTTTCAAGCTTGCTCTTTTAATTTGCTTTGGATTGAAAAACCAAATAAACAAGTTAGAATTTTCTCTGACACTATGTGTAAGTCATTTGTGTGTCAAAAAGGGCTATAAGACATCCTGCTATGGGTAAAATGCATGGACTTAAACTTATGTTCAGTAAGCATTTGTGAAGTGCTTACTTTTTGCATAGCAATGTAGATAAGATCTATCAGATATAAACTTTGTGGTCAAGATTAGAATTTAACTGGCTAGATGGGCACATATAAAATTGGATTATAATAAATCTATATTAGCAATATCAACATACTAGGATTGCACAGATAAAAAGAGCAATTCCTCGTATCTTAAGTTTGAATTTGTAAATTTAACATTCTTTCTTTTTGTCTTTTGCCTAACCTTAAGCTGTGCTGCCATCAGGTGGCAGTCATATATCTTAGTTATGGCCATACACTACAATTAATATTCTTGTTCATTACATGTTGCTACAGCATGATAATCATGGTGGGAGAGAATTTAGAAAAAGGGCCTGGTATGACTACGTAAAGGAAAGGACAGAGTTTGTGTTAACAGGAAGTCTTAATGCAGAAAAAAAGGGACGAGTAGTTTAGAGCACAAGATTTGGAGTTTCTTAAGTCTCTATTTGAATCCCAGGCTTACCACTTACTGTGTTATAATGGCCAAGTAATAAGCTTCTTTCTTTATTATAAATGAAAGGGTCAAAATAAAAATATGCATGAAATTAAATTAAGCTAGATTTAACCAGTATTTACGAAGTACTTCTCTAACATCCTATGGTACATGTTTTGAGTGATACAAAGATCATGAAAATCTAGTTCCTAGGGGAGTGGATGTAGCTCAAGTGGTTGAGTGCCTCCTTCTCATGTATGAGGTTTCAGGTTCGATCGCTCATATCTTCTAAAAACCAACAAACACAAAAAAACCCAACTCTTATTGTGGAGCAGATGTAGCTCAGTGGTTGTGTGCCTGTTTCCCATGAACAAGGTCCTGGGTTCAATCCCTGGTACCTCCTAAGAAAAAAAAATCTAGCTCCTATTCTCAAAAACATCATACAGCAGGAGGTAAGACAATTCACATATGCAATTATTTTAAAGCAAAATGTGGTAAATGTAATAATCGTATTTACAATAGCTTAAATTTTTAGGTATTTTCCAGAGGGCTGAGTATATTACATATATTATCTTGTTTATTCTTCACAACAGCCCTATGTGTAGGGCAAGTATTAAATGTAATTTGAAAATCAGTCATCTGAGGTGCAAAGGGTTAAGTGCCCAAAGTCACAGTGCCAGGGTCGATCAAATTAACTGACATATTTAGATGCCTGGCACACTTAATTTTCATCATTTTGCTGTGTGCTAAGTAGGGCACTAGTCTAGGTACAAAGGATGCAGTGGTGGATAAGACAAACAGAATGTCTGCCTTGAGGAGGATAAATCGTGGACGCAGAACATAGACCTAAATTTCTCACTGTAGAGTGTTGTTTAATTGATTTCATACAGTAGAAAAATATTGGCAACATTGAGAAAAGTAGAGAGGGAGATTAGTTCTCATGGGGATGGTTATGGAAGGCCTAATGAAGGGCCTTTCTCTCCCTGCCATCCTATGCCTGATTGACTTTTTTTTTTTTAGTATATTTTTATTACAGAAGTTATGAATTTAAAAAACAATCGTGCATATGTGTAGAATTCCCATACAAAAAGACACACCACACCGTTGTGGAACATTTGTTACAGATTATAATATCCTCAGACTATTACCACTTTGTTCCATAGCGTACATTTGGCATATTTTTCCATACTCTCCTATTATTAACACAGTACATCTTTGGCATTGGGATGTAAGAATATTACAGTGTTACTGTTAACTATAGTCCATAAGTTACATTAATTGTATTTTTCCCATGCTTCTCCACATTCCCACCACCCTGCAGTAGTGATGTATATCCGTTCTAGTTCACAGAAGGACATTTTTGCATTTGTACTATTAACCATAATTCTCATTCACCTCTGGGTTCACTGTGATATTCAATCACTAAATTCTCTAGCTTTCCTTCAATTGACATTTACATCCCTAGATTAACCTTTGCAACGACAATACCATTTATAATACAACTACTACTCACTGTGTGTTACCATCAACTCTATGCATTTCTACACATTTATAGTCAAGTTAATTAAAACTCATATACATTAAGCATCAGTACTCCTTCACAGCCCCCCTCTTATCTCCTAATAACCTATACTCTAGGTTTTACTCCCTGTGTTTATTCTTTTTATTTGTTTCATATTAGTGATACCATGCAATATTTGTCCTTTTGTGTCTGGCTTATTTCACTTAGCCTAATGTCTTCAAGATTCATCCATGTTTTCATATGTGTCCCAATTTCATTTCTTCTTACAGCAGCGTCGGATTCCATATGTATATACCACATTTTATTTATCCATTCATTGTTTGATGGACACTTGTGTTGTTTCCATTTTTTGGCAATCGTGAATAATGCTGTTATGAACACCACCAGTTTGCAGAGTTTGTTCGCGTCACAGTTTTCAGTTCTTCTGGATATATTCTTAGTAGAGGAATTGCTGGATCATATGGCAGTTCTATATTTAGCTTCCTAAGGAACCACCAAACTGTGTTCCACAGAGGCTGCACCATTTTACAATCCCACCAAAGTGGAAGAATGCTCGTATTTCTCCACATCCTCTCCAGCACTTATTGTTTCCTGTTTTTAAAATAATGGCCATTCTTTGCAGTATGAGATGATATCTTATTGTCACTGTGATTTCCATTTCCCTAATAGCTAGTGATATTGAACCTTTTATGTGCTTTTTGGCCATTTGTATTTCTTTTATGGAGAAATGCTTATTTAAGACTTTTGCCCATTTTTAAATTGGATTTTGCACTTTTATTGTTGAGTTGTATGATCTCTTTATATAGAATGGAAATCAAACCCTTATCTGATATGTGGTTTCCAAATATTTTCTCCTGCTGAGTGGGTTGTCTTTTCCCGTTCTTTATGAAGTCCTTTGAATCACAAAAGTGATTAAGTTTGAGGAGGTCCCATTTATCCATGTTTTCATTCATTGCTTGTGCTTTCCTTGTAGAGTTTAAGAATGCATCACCTACCACCAGGTCTTGAAGATATTTTCCTACATATTCTTCTAGGAGCTTTATGGTTCTAGCTTTTATATTTAGGTCTTTGATCTATTTTGAGTTAATTTTTGTATAAAGTGTGAAAGAGGAGTCTTCTTTCTTCCTTTTGGATATGGATATCCAGTTCTCCCAGCATCAGTTGTTAAATAGACTCTTCTTATCCAGCTGGGTGGGTTTGGCAGGCTTGTCAAAAATCACTTGACCATAGATGTGAGGGTCTGTTTCTGAACCATCAGTTCAGTTCCATTGGTCTGTGTGTCTGTCGTTATGCCAGTACCATGCTGTTCTTACCACTGTAGCTAGGTAATATGAAATAAAATCCAGAAATGAGAGTCCTTCAACTTTGCTTTTCCTTTTTAAGATGTTTCTGGCTTTTGGGGGCCCATTACCCTTCCAAATGAATTTGATAATTATGTTTTTCATTTGTTTAAAAAATGCTGGTGGTATTTTTATCGAGATTGCATTGACTCTGGTTAGAATTGACATCTTAATTATATTTACTTTTCCGATCCATGAGCATGGAATGTTCTTCCAATTATTTAGGTCTTTTTAAAATTACTTTTAGCCATGCCTTGTAGTTTTTGAATACAAGTGCTTTATGTCCTTAGTTAAGTTTATTCCTAAATATTTTATTCTTTTAGTCGCTATTATAAATGGAATTTTTTTCCTGAATTCCTCTCCAGATTGTGCATTAATAGAGTTTAGAAACACCATGGGTTTTGCCTATTGATCTTGAATCCTGACACTCTACTGAAATCATTTATTAGCTCTAGCAGCTTTGTTGTAGATTTTTCAGGACTTTCTAGGTATAGGATCATATCATCTGAGAATAGTGAAAGTTTTACTTCTTCCTTTCTGATTTGGATGCCTTTTATTTCTTTTTCTTGCCTGATTGCTGTAGCTAGAACCTCTAGTACTATATTGAACAACAGTGGTGACAATGGGCATCTTTGTCTTGCCCCTCATCTCAATAGGAAAGCTTTCAGTCTTTCACCATTGAGTACCATGTTAGCTGTGGGTTTTTCATATATGGCCTTTATCATGTTGAGAAAGTTCCTTCAGTTCCTATCTTTTGCAATATTTTTGTCAAGAAAGGATGCTGTATTTTGTGCCTTTTCTGTGGCACGATAGGATCATGTGATTTTTCTTCATGGATTTATTAATTTGGTGAGTCATGCTAATTGATTTTCTTGTATTGAACCACCCTTGCATGCCTAGTATAAAACCCACTCGATCATGATGAATAATTCTTTTAATGTGTTGTTAGATTCGATTAACAAGTATTTTGTTGAGGATTTTTGCATCCATATTCATTGGGGAAATGGGCCTGTAATTTTCTTTCTTTATTCTTTTAATTTTATTGAAGTATACCATTCATACATGAACATATATAAACAATAAGTGTATAGTGAAAGTTGTGAACTTATAAAACAAACAAGCATAACATCATGCAGGGCTCCCATACATCACCCCACCACCAATACCTTGCATTGTTGTGAAACATTTGTTAGAAATTATGAAAGAATATCTTCAAAATATTACTACAGTACTAACTATAGTCCATACATTACATTTGCTGTATTTTCCCCCAAACCCACCCTATTATTATTATTTTTTTAAATTTACTTTTATCCATCCCCCCACCCCCCACCCCATCCGTTTTTGCTGTTTTTGTGTCCATTCGCTGGACAACTCTCTGTGTCTGTTTCTTCTTCTCATCCTTCTCCTGTCTTCACCGGGATTCAATCCTCGGGACCTCCGATGTGGGAGAGAGGCATCTTACCGCCTGCGCAACTCAGTTCCTGGTTTCTTGGCGTGTCTCATCTTGGCTCTCCCTTGTCTCCCTCTCCTGTTATGTCATCATCTTGCTGTGTGGCTCAGCAGGACTTGGCAGCACACCCGCTCATGGGGCCTGGAGACCCACGTGCCTTCTGTATTTTTCTCTTTTTTATTATTTTTACTAGGAGGTCCGAGGGATTGATCCCAGGTCCTTCCAGATGGGAGACAGACACCCAACCATTTGAGCCACATCTGCCCCCCTGCTATATCTGTTAAGGTTGACCAAAAACACCTAGAGTTACAGTCATTTCCCATACAGGATGATCATGTAATAAATCAGGCTTGGCTTATCACCAGCATTCTTAAAACCAGACCTAGGGAAAAAAACTAGGTCTGGGGTGCATGCATGGTTTCTAATATAGCGAATGTTTAGCCTACCCTGATTATCACAAAATCAGGACAGCAAGAATATTTGCAATGTAATTTTCTTTTTTCATTATTATGTTTACCTGGCTTTGGTATTAGGGTGATTTTGACTCCATAGAATGAGTTTGGTAGTGTTCCTTCTTACTCACTTTTTTTGAAGAGCCTGAGTAAGATTGGTATTAAATCTCTTTGAATGCTTGGTAGAACTCACCTGTAAAACCATTTGTCCTGGGCTTTTCATTTTGGGAAGTTGTTTCATGACTGTTTGAATCTCTTTACTTGTGATTGGTTTGTTAAGATCTTCTATTTCTTTTAGGGTCAGTATAGGTTGTTCATATGTTCCTAGGAACTTTTCCATTTAATCTACATTGTTTACTTTGTTGGCATACAGTTGTTCATAGTATCCTCTTATGATCTCTCTTATTTCTGCAGGGTCAGTAGTAATGTCCCCGTTTTCCTTTTTAAATTTTATTTCTTTGCACCTTCTCTCTTTTTTTGTCAGTCTAGGTAAGGGTTTGTCGATTTTGTTTATCTTCTCAAAGAACCAACTTTTGGTTTTGTTTATTCTCTCTGTTGTTTTTTTCTCAGTTTCATTTATTTCTGCTCTAATCTTTGTTATTTCATTCCTTCTACTTGCTTTGAGAATAGTTGGCTGCTCTTTTTCTAGTCCAACTGTGTAGTCAGGTCATTGATTTTAGCTCTCTCTTCTTTTTTAATGTAAGCATTGAGGACTATAAATTTCCCTCTCAGCACTGCCTTCACTGCGCCCATAGGTTCTGATATTTTGTGTTCTTATTTTCATTTGTCTCAAGATATTTATTGATTTCTCTCTTAATTTCTTCTTTGACACATGAATTATTTAAGAGTATGTTGTTTAATCTCCAAATATTTGTGAATTTTCCCTTTTTCCACCTCTTGTTGATTTCCAGCTTTATTCCATTATGATCAGAAAAAGTGCTTTGTATAATTTCAATCTTGTTGAATTTGCTGAGATCTGCTTTATGACCCAACATGTAGTCTATCCTGGAGAAAGACCTGTGAGCACTTGAGAAGAATGTATGTCCTTCTGTTTTGGGGTACATTGTTCTATATATGTCTATTAGGTTTAGTCCAGTTGTATTTTTCAAGCTCTCAGTTTCTTTATTGATCCTCTGCCCAGATGTTCTGTCCAATGTGAGGGTGGTGTATTGAAGTCTCCAATTGTAGAGATATCTGTTTCTCCCTTAAGTTTTGCCAGTGTTTGCCTCACGTATCTTGGGGCATGCTGGTTAGGTGCATATATGTTTACGATTGTTATTTCTTCCTGGTGAGTTGTCCCTGCCTGTTTGACTTTTAATAATGTTATTAAATACTTCTGTAATTTTTCAGGTACGCCGATTTTCTGAGGCATTCTTTTGTTTTGAACATCCAAGAGAAGCTGCCATTGCATACCAGGAACTTCAGTGAGTAGCTTAAATCCAAAATGAAAATTATTTTATTTCCTTTTACATTTGATTTCTTTCTTGGAATTTTTCAGTGACAGAATATACAGTATTTACATAGAAGAAGCGTGTAAATTTGAAGGAATCCTCTGTTTAATCAAGTTAGGTTTAATCTTATGACCACTTCATGAAAACCCCATATCTTATATAAAGGATCACAATCCACTCTACCACCCCACCTTTATAGTAAATCTGCTGTAACCTTGGTAGCCCCATATAGCTTTGGCTCCAGTCTTCTCTTTGGCCATTTTGTTCTCTTTATTTTCACAGGTCTGGATTTCTTATTTTCATCAATGTGTATTACAAATTTTCACAAATAGTCAGACTTCCACTGCCTTCCATTATACAAATGGTTTACAGTTATAATATGCAGAATAAATGCCTTCCATTTTTTTAATGAGTATATGTAGGTCTGGTTTTGTTTGGCTTTAAAGAATAATTTGAGGACATTATGCTGAATGAAAGAAGCCAAACATGAAAAAACAAACACTGTATGATTATATTTATATGAAGTTCTGAAACAGGCAAAAAGTGAAAAAAGAACAGTTGTCATCTTGGTAATGGGGAAGGGATTTGCCAAGGACTTGGGAGATTGAGAAGACTTGAGGGAACTTTGTAGATAGATGGAAATGTACTGTATCATGTATCCATTTGTCAAAATAGTACAACTAAGAGTTGTGTGTTTCAATGTATGTAAATTATACCTCTAAAAATAAAATAAACCTGTAAATAATAATAAGAGTGTGAGAGTGGTTAGTGGATGGAGGTATAGGTAAAACAAGAATGGCAAAACGTTAATTGTTGAAGCTGGGCAATGGGCACATAGGATCATTATCCTCTTCTGTTTGTTTTTTTTGTTTGAAATTTTCCATAAGAAATGGTTGTTTTTTTTGTGTGTTTTTTTTTTCAAAAAGTGTTTTGTATGAGAAAATTACACCACTTGTTTTAAATAACTGTTAATTCATCAATGTGGAAGACATTTTTTTTCACCCATTATCAGTGGAAGACTTTTTTTCACCCAGCACTATCATCAAATACTAGGTACAGGGATTTTGGTGTTTTATATACTTTTCACAGTAAATTAGGAAGTTCAAACATTAATCATAGATACTTTGAAATAACACAAGAAAGTATAGAAGAATATCATAGAAATTAAATAAGCACTTTATTAACTTAGCTAATTTGCTTAGTTTATTCATTGCAAGGTTGAGGCATTTGATATTTACTTAAGAATTTTTGGAAAATAGCAAATCCTTGTTGACCATAATTTCCATTTTACCTATTTTTTGTCTCTGACCACGGAGTTCTTTTTTTAAGGAAGTTATGTCTTGACAACTTTTATGTCCAGAGATGGTGGGGAGAGGGAATGGAGCTAGAGTCTGAAAAGTAGAGTTGGGTATAACTTTTTTTAAATTACAGTCTGACTTAAGAAATATTTTCCAGTGCTCAGAGTCATCTACAGATGTGCACCGCTATCAAAAATACTTCCTTCTGCAGTTCTCTTCCACCCCTACCTATTGAATGTAGTGAATTAGATGGAGATCTCAATTCATTGCCAATAATCTTTGAAGATAGGTATTTAGATTCTGTTATTGAAGGTAAGTATAATCTAAAATATGTAAGCTATGTATAATATTTTCAGTATATTCTTCCTAATATGCAGAAAACCATTCCCAATTGTGGAACAGTTTTCCCAGTTTTCCCCCCTCTAGTTCTATTTATTTTTGAGGGTGTTGGAAAGTTATAGTCAGAAAAAAAAGTCTTAATCATATGAGTTTTCACAATTTGTTTTAAACCTGAATCTTTTTTTCTTTGGATAAAAGACTTAGATGCACCCTGGATGGGAATTCAGAATCTTCAGAGATCAGAGTCCAGTAGAATGGATAAATATGAGACTGAAGAAAGCTCTGTAGCTGGACTTTCTAGCCCAGAGTTGAAAGTCAGACCTGCTGGTGCCTCCAGTATTTGGTATACAGAATGTGAAAAGCAGCTAACAAAATCTCTAAAAGGAAAGAATGAAGAATCATATAAATCCAAGGTTAAGGTTACTAAGCTCATGAGAACAATGAAACCTGAAAACTCAAAAACATTAATAAAACAGAACTCTAAGGATTCTGTGGTTTTGGTAGGCTACAAATGTTTGAAAAGCACAGCATCAAATGATCTCTCTAAATGCTTTGAAGGCAGTCCTTCACATAGTCAGAAGGAAAGTCTGGATCCCTCAATATGTGTATTTAATTTTGACCCAAAAATCTACATCAGACAGACAAGTCAAAAGGAAGCTAGCTGTTTGCCAACTAATACTGAGAGAACTGAACAAAAGTCTCCAGATATTGAAAATTTGCAACCAAACCAGTTTGATCCTTTGAACTTTGGCAGCCTAAATCTTTGTGCAAATTTGTCCATTTCAGGTAAACTTGATATCTCCCAAGATGATAGTGAAATTACACAAGTGGAACACAATCTGACATCCAGAAGTTCATCAGACGTTTGCCATGATCATCAGACAGCCTCATCTTCGGGAATTAAAATAATTGAAGTAAAGCCCAGTAATAAAGATCCTTTCAGGGGAGAGAAAATATCTGTTAAAATAGGACCTTGGACAGAGCCACAACGAGATGAAATATTTGTGGATAATTTGCAGCTACCCAACTTTGAGTCCTTAGAATATAATGATAAATCTAAATCTATAGAAATGACTCTTGAAAAGGAAGCTTTGCAGGAAGCAAGGTGCCGTTCTAATGGAGAATCATTAGTTAAGTTAAGATGTAATCTACCTGCTCCTTCTACAAAAGAATATCATGTTGTAGTAAGTGGAGATACTATTAAACTACCAGATCTTAATGCCACATATGCCTCATCTAGATTTTCAGATTCAGGCGTTGAAAGTGAACCAAGTTCTTTTGCAACACATCCAAACCCTGACGTAGTATTTGAAACTGTACAAGGATATCATTACAATAATGAAAGATTATATCCTCACCTTTTGATGAAATCTGACTATAATGTAAAATGTTCATTAGAAAGTCATTGTACTGAGAGTACAAGTGCTTTAAGTGAAATACAGTCATCTTTAACATCCATAAACTCTCTACCTTCTGATGATGAACTGTCACCTGATGAAAATTCTAAGAAATCTGTTATACCTGAATGCTATCTAAGCGATAGCAAAACTGTATTAAATCTAGGAACAATCGATTTGCCAAAATATGATAGCAAAAAATCAAGTATTGTTTTGCAGCAGCAGAGTGTTGTGTTTTCAGGACATTTGGGCAATGAAACTATAGCAATACATTCCTTAAATTCAAGTACTAAAGACCCTGTACAACTTGTTTTTTCAGATGAAGATACTTCCATTGATGTGAAAAGTAGTTGTACCTCCAAACCTAACTTGGATATTATATGTACAGGATCCCAGAGTCCTGATAAATCTAATAACTCTGCAGGGACAGCAATTACATTAAATTCAAAACTGGTTTGTTTTGGCACTCCTTGTGT
This sequence comes from Chaetophractus vellerosus, assembly GCA_004027955.1. NCBI lineage: Eukaryota > Metazoa > Chordata > Mammalia > Cingulata > Chlamyphoridae > Chaetophractus > Chaetophractus vellerosus. Next base: position 4,885 of record PVKH010018005.1, on the reverse strand, counting down.
TGTTTCAGGTTCCATTTCTAGTAATACAGAAGGTAGTGAAGATAGGACTATGAAAGGAAAAGATAGTGATGCATTAAATCTCAAACAAATATATTCACAGGCCTCTGAAGTTAAAAGTGTCACTCATTTGGGTACAAGTGACCCTTTTTCAGCTAGTACTGATATGGTAAAACAAGGGTTTGTGGAAAATTATTTTGGTTCTCAAAGTAGTACGGATATTTCTGACTCATGTGGTATTAACTATAGCAATTCAGTTAGCTTTCAGAAAGAAACCTCTGAAAAAGAAATTAGTAATCGTCAGCAGGAGCAGGATAAAGAGGATGAGGAGGATAAGCAGGATCATCAAATGGTTCAAAATGGTTATTATGAAGAAACAGATTATTCAGCTTTGGATGAAACAGTAAACACTCACTCTACAAACCAAAATGCACTAGCAGAAGAAAAATATATGAAATCTGAAAAAATAAACAGTGAATATCTGAGGGATGGTATAAATATGCCTACTGTCTGTACCTCTGGTTGTTTGTCCTTCCCATCTGCACCACGAGAGTCTCCTTGTAGTGTTAAATATTCTAAAAGGACATTTGATGCCATTACAAAACAGCCAACCAGCACTACTTACAACTTCTCTTCATCAACTTCCTGGTATGAAAATTCACCAAAACCTCAAATACAAGCGTAAGTAATGGAGCATTAGTATGTGCTACTAAATATATAGAAAGAAAATTATAAATAGTGCTAAATGGATGAATGTCTATTTTGTTTTCTAATTTCTTTAATACAGAAAGTGCTTCTTTTTGATTAGCTATCCAAAATTGAGCAATGAACACAGTACATACTTTGTACTTCCCCAAGTGATTGTCCTACTCTATAAGCTAGACATTCCTGATTAGGTATTAATGTTCCAGTTGTAGTTATATGTTATGATTATGGAATCATTGAGGTACAAACCCTTCTTTCATCAGTACCTCATTTCTCCCCTATACACGCCAGAGGTAAAGTTAAAAGTGTATCTAGGGAATACATAGAATGTTAGTTAATGAATAACAGTTACTAGAAACTCCTAAGCCTGGTAGACCCAGATTGCCTCAGCTAATACAGTGGTTTCCTATATTGTGATTTCATATACCAGTAAATATCCAGAAAAATTCGGGAATGACAAAGGGTAACTAGCATGGCTGAGTCTTAAAAGATTCTACCTCACTCCAGACTAAATCATAATCTCTAGGGTAAGAGGTCTGAGCATGTCTACAATGGATTTTTAAAGTTCCCATAATGATCTATACATTTAATTAAGATCTACAATAATCAATGTAACCTAAAAATGTATATAGATATATAAAAAATAAATAAATAAATAAATAAATAAATAAATAAATAAATAAAAGATCCACAGAGCCAAAGCTGTTGAAGCCGGTGAGTTGATAATGACCCATTAGAGAATTAAAATATGCTAAGGAAACTGAAGGTTATAACACCTTCTGGTGTTTCTGGATCTTAAGGAAAATGATAGGTAATATGTTTTCACTCAGGTCAGTTCAGTATTTGTCACCTTCTCTGAGTTTTACTTTTATCAGTCCAAATAATATAATGTTAAATAGTTAATCATTTTTGATGTTTGAGATCCCAATTTGGCTAAGCTTGTCATGTTTCAAAAAAGTATGTGCCACCATTTGTATTTAGTCACATCCTCCTCTTGATTCTGTACCTTCTTTTTGGTATTTTAGAGAAAAGTACAAATAACCAATATACTAAATACTATAGCATTGTTAATCTTTGTAGAAAAAGCTCCTTCCCTTCTTGTGTAAGATTTTAAAAGAGGATAGAATTTATTAGAAAATAAGCTTCAGATTGTCATCTTTCTAATATTTCTCCTAGCTTCTTTTCCATGCATACAATATAAAATTTTGCAGAAAGCCTAACTCCACTCCTTGTGTTTTTTTAGTTGATTTCAAGATAAAAATATATTAAGTGACTTCAAGTTAAAAGTGTTCATTGTTTATGCTCAAATATCTATTAAAAATAGTAAAGAAAATTGCCCTGCTTTAATATTTGAAACTTTTTTCAAAGATTTAGAACTCTGAATTCTAAATCAGTTAAGTGATCCCATACATTTTCATGGTTTTAAAACCAAATAATGCTGGATTTCCTCCTCTGCAATTGTATAAATGCAGCAGATTGTCTTCTTGATTCTAAAAACTGAGTTTGTGGTTAGTAAAGACTATCTTTTATAATATTTTACTTCAGCTTTCTTCAGGCAAAAGAAGAATTGAAGCAACTTAAGCTCCCTGGGTTCATGTACAGTGATGTTCCTCTGCTGGCATCCTCATTACCTTATTTTAGCATGGAAGAAGAGGACGGTTCTGAAGATGGAGTACATCTTATTGTCTGTGTGCATGGTTTAGATGGTATGTGACATCTATTGATGTAACCCATAGCAACTCAATATATTTTCTTTTCCTAATAGATCTCATTTAATTTTATTTAATTTTTGGACTGAAAAAGATTTCTGAGTTGCTTAAATTAATGAATCTTAAGTACATTTCAAACAGGAATATGCTTAATTTTTTTAAAATATAAAATTAGATTTCTATTTTAGTAACTTTTCCAAGGAACTGACATCCATATGCCAACTGTGTGTTTATTTCAACCTTGGCTTTTTCTGTCTTTTTTCTCATTACTTCTCAGCTGACACCTCATGGCAATCATTTTGTCTCCATTTGATAGTTCCCTTTTAGCTTGTTACTTTAAACTTTGTGAGCTAGAAAAGCCAAAATTCTTAATAATTAAAGGTTCACTAAGTATTAATAAGGTATAAATTAAATTCTGAATATCTGGCCTTAGTGCTGTGGTTCCATGACACCTATTTTGGTTACTCAACACACTTCTCTAGAGCTGGGAACTATGTTAGAAGATGCCAAATATTTCTAGACCAGCAGAATACTGTTGTATTATGGTGTTATTCTTAAACCAAAAATATTGGCAAAGGATTTTGTGGATAACAATTCTAAACACAGGTCTGTGCTTGTAAATTCTCATGAAATTGAGAATTTTTTCTTAAAAACAAAGTATGGGGGAAAAAATAAGATTCAAGAAATTTAATGCCTTCAATACCAACCTCCCTCCATCCCCAAACTATGAAATTTTCAAAGAATTTTATCCCAAGAAATACTTCTTGGACCAGTGTAATCTCTGACAAATTCCTTAAAATTTTTAAGAAACAGATTAATACTGTGTTACTAAAGTTGTTCCAGAACAATAGAAAAAAATTAAATCTAATAAAGATATCCCACCAACACCACAAAAATCAATAAAACAATTTGGCATAAATATGCTTAATAAAACTCTAGCAAATAGAATCAATATATTAAACTAAATCACTACAATAAATAGGGTTTAATCCCCAGGATGCAAAGATAAGTAAATATAAGGATGTTTGTTATTAAAATTTACAAGATCAGCAAATCAAGTAAAAAACTGTTGATAAAATTCAGTATCATTCCCAATCATGACAACTAAGCCCCAAACTTGAAGCTTTAAATAGGACCAGACTAGCTCATTAGTAATTTTAAGCACATATTTTTCCAGCCCATGGAAAAATTATACTTAATCGTGAAACACTAGAGGTGTCCCTTCTTTTTTTTTAATTTTTAAATTTTTTTTAGTTTGGAGGTACCGGGGATTGAACCCGGGACCTTGTACGTGAGAGGCAGGTGCCCAACCACCAGTCTACATCTGCTCCCTGGAAGAGTTCTTTTTAAAACCAGGAACAAAAGAAATAATCTCTGTCAATGCATTAAATCGTGAAATATCTAAAAGATATAAATATTTTAAAAGGTAAAGTAAAAATTCAACAATTGATAATGACATGTTTATATTCCTAGTAAACCCAAAGGAATCAACTAAAAAATCCACTAGATTTATTTTTTAAGTTAATAATTATATATTTTATATTTATATATTTTATATTTGTATTAGAAATATATTTATAGATATCTTTTAAATTATTAATTATGAAAAAATAAACTTAGATTATTTAATGGATTTTTATTTTGCTTAGTCTGTACCATTACTACCAAAGGAAGGTCAGCAGGTTAAATCTAAATCTAAAATGCTTTCAAGATTTGTTAAATGATCACCTAGAGTGGTGGTGGTAAAGAGCAGTCATTCACAGCTACTATAGCAAGAAGTCACAAAATTGATATGCTAACAGTTTGTTAAACAGCTGTACCCTTAGGTGGAGAGTTGAAAGTGTCCATGTGACTAAGACCTCTTAAGACACAAGCTGTTGAAAGACATTGTCTGGCTAATGGAAGTCTGCTTTCTCATAAAGTTGAGAATTCTTTATTTCAGAGTGCCTTGTCTTTTCACAACTGGAATAAGCCGTTCATTTGTCTTCAAAAACTATTAAAAATATATGATGTTGCACTTATACCTTTTACTTTGTCCCATCCTTTAAACATAATTTTTCTTTTTCTAGGTAACAGTGCAGATCTTCGATTAGTAAAAACTTATATTGAACTTGGACTACCTGGGGGAAGAATTGATTTTCTTATGTCTGAGCGAAATCAGGTATGATCTAACTGTTTTCAGTGGAAGCATACATTTTTATACCAGTTCCAACCTAAGTTTTTGCTTAGTACAAAATGCCTGTGGTGGGGGCCGGCTGTAGCCCAGTGGATAGGGCACCGGTTCACCACATGGGAGGCCCCAGATTCGGTTCCCGGGGGCCTCTCCAAGCGGGCAGACCACCTTGAGAGGACAAGCCGCTGTGGGTGGGGCAGAGCTGCCATGGACAGGGCAAAAAGCCGCCACAGGCAGGGCAAAGCCGCCACGGGCAGGGCAAGTCGCCCGCAAACAAAACAGAGCCGCCCACGAGCAGAGC
>PVKH010018004.1:0-15263 GCA_004027955.1 Chaetophractus vellerosus | reverse complement strand
GGATGTGGCTCAAGCGATTGGGCTCCTGTCTACCATATGGGAGGCCCTGGGTTCATTCCTGGACCCTCCTGGTGAAGGCAAGCTGGCCCGCGCCCATGGAGAACTAGTGCAGCAAGATGACACAACAAAGAGAGACAAGCAGACACAGAAAAACACACAGCGAGTGAACACAGAGAGCAGACAGCAAGCACAAGGCGGGGAGGGGGGGGAGGGATAAATACATAAAATAAAAATCTAAAAAATAAGTAATTATTTTTTAATAATTCCATTTAATACTATTATTGGAGACTATTTTGTATCCACTTAGGCTAAATTTAAGTGTGACAGTGACACTCACAAGCAAGGATGTGAGCCAAGGAAATTCTTACATACTGGTGTTGAGAGAATAATTGGAAAACAATTTAACATTGCAATATTAAAGGACATAGGCACATAATACATATTCTAGTGATTCCACTCCAAGTTATAGTCTAGAGAAATCTTTTTACAAGTGCACTGCACCTGAAGGCAGGCACAGTAACTTTTATAGCAGAAATATTCATATTTGAAAAATACTTGAAAGTCAAATGCCCATAAACAGAAGATATAATAAATAGATGGGGATATAGTCACACAATGGAATTAGTATACAGGAAAAATGATGAAGCTCTGAAACATAATATGAGGGGACAAAATCTACAAAAGATTACAAATAAGGCTCAAACACAAGAAAAATTAAATAATGCACTATTAAGAAATATATTTTGGAAAACTAAAAAAAAAAAAATAGGAACAACCAACGTAAAATTGAGGAGATTGATTACATTTGGGAACAGGCGGATGAGATATAGAGAAATTCACAGGTATACACAGGTAGTTACCAAGCTGTTGTGTTACTTTAGTTCATAAATCAGGTAATGGGTTTACTGTGGTTTATTTTATTATTATACTTTAGAACACAACATATATGTTAAATACAGTTGTATGTATTAAATATTACATAATAAAAATTTTAGAAGTTATGCATTACAAATAAGAGGGACCTCACATTTTAAATAAAATGAAACGTCCACCACAACTGCAATGTTCCCACCGTCGGTGATAACCACTTTTCATATGTTGGTTTATTTCCTTCAAGTACACATACCCACACCCCACCCATCGCTCCCTTGTTTTATTTTTCTAAATAGAGTCATAATGTTTAGACTATTAGGGATTTTTTATTTTTACTAACATCATGGTGTGAGCATTTCCTTCTTTCTTAAATAGTGTTTTAAGATACTACTTAGAAAGGCTACATTACTTTTCATCATCTGAATTACCATAGCTTATTTATCCGACACACCAATTTAGACATTGTATACTTTCAATCTTGCATTGTTATAAATATGATGAACATTCTTGAACCTAGTCTTTTGTATACACACATATAACCTTTATTTTCCCTTAGTGTAATCTAGAAATGGAATAGTTGAATAAAAGTACACAGATGTAGGAGGTCAAATTAACCTTCAGTTTAGACTCCACCCATGTATATGAGTCACAACTTTCTCTCTCCCACATAATGTGGTAGTAAATACCACAATACAGATTCTTGGAGGAATAATGAGCCTAGTCAATGGAGAAATCAATAAGTCATATTCCCATCTTTCTCTCTCCTTCCATTCTGTCCTTCATCCATACACAGAAACACAACTGCAGATCACCCACTATTGAGAGAAAAGCAATAAGAATAAAGTGGGAAATCAATTCTCTAGGAAAAAGAGAGAATGATTATGAAAGAGAAAATTTATGCATTCATTTTCTATAAGATTTCAGGGGATATTGAATCAATAAAACAAAAACATGCCGCTCTGAAAAAAGAATAACCAGAGACCCAAAAGTTTTCTTGGAATATAAAACTATGTTTATAGAAATAAAAATATTTTAAGACCACAGTTAAGGAAGTAAAAATATTCACAAAAGTACTGAATAAAGAATAGTCCTGATAAAAGCCTTGGTGAGGGGCCGGCTCGATAGCCCAGTGGATAGGGCGCCGGCATACCACATGGGAGGCCCCGGGTTCGGTTCCCGGGGACCTCTCCTAGTGGGCAGACTGCCTTGAGAATGGCAAGCCGCCATGGGTGGGCCGGAGCCGCCGTGGGCAGGGCAAGAAGCTGCCACGGACATGGCAAGAGCCGCCACGGGCAGGGCAGGTCGCCTGCGGATGGAGCGCAGCCAGCCACCCGCGAACTGAAAAGCCGGCCATGAACGGACGCAGAGACCGCCCACAAGCGGGGAAAGCCGCGCCTGCGCAGTGACCACTCTCGGCGCGTCGCCGCAGCAGGGGGAAGGGGAGATATGTAATAAAATAAATAAATCTTTAAAAAAAAAAAAAGCCTTGGTGATATGGAAAATAAAGTCATTGAGAATATCTCCTAGCATGAAAAACAAAAAGATGAAAAAAGATTATGGAGGTGAAAGTGATTTGGATATTCAATGACTACTCATATTTAAGATATTATTAGTAAAAGGGTAGTGGAATGTAATATATGACAGTAGAATTCTAAATATTTGAACAGAAAAGTGGGGCCTCATATATAAATATGTGAGTGTGTGCATATGTATGTATCTAGATGAACAGTTAAGTTATGGAATGTCACGGAATCTCTTTCTCTTTTAGAAGACACGTTTTATTACAGAATTGTTTCTTACCATTGTGGAAGTCACAGAGGTTCCTAGAAATCACAAGATGGAATTTCATACGGGTCAGAAATGTGGTGAGCCTGGAGTTTCAGGCATATTCTGATACTTCTGTATCAATGCTCAGGTCAGTACACACAAAAGAGAGATAATGGTGGTTTGGGCAGAAGGGTTGGTTTTTCAAGGGTTCACCTGAGTTCAGATTTACAACAAGGATTCTGCATAGTTTTCGTTGAATCTCAAACCAATTTTCCTTTTTAGTGGCTTTGAAACCAAACAGCACAGAAACTTCCATTTGTGTGTCAAGCTCAGTATAGGGCTTTAGGGTTTTGTTACTATGCAACGTGGGTATCTGCACATGAAGTTTTCTTGAAGACACTTGCTTCATACAAGATATAAATGCTCAACTTGGTGGCCCCAGACTCCCAAAATAGGACCCAAAACACCACTGGAAGCAGACAGCAATGCCAAGAAGTCCACTAGTACCGATGCTTTTGAACCACAGAGACATGGTATTCAGGAAAAAGGCAACTTTAGCTTCTCCTGTCTCTTAGCAACAAGAAGTTAGGTTGGTACACACAATTTCTGACAAAATAACGAATCTAAACCCCTGACTAAAGCTGTCAACTCCTGAAATGGGGATTAGGTTATGGAGAAAATAAAAATATTAAAATAAGTGACCCTGATAAATATTGACTTTCTGGCAAGTTTGGATCTCTTCAAGCTAAATAAAAATATGAGGTTTCTTAGTGACACTTGACCTATGAAGTCACCTCTAATAATGTTATAACATGTTGGACAAGAAATGCAAAACAAATGAATCCCTCTCACTGAGCCAAATTATTACAACAGCCCTCGACTAATTCTCTCCACATTATGCTTCGCCTTTGCCAACTACCACCCACTTCCTCGGAATGGTTTTCCTGCTTTATAGGAATTTCAGATCGTCAAAGTCATAAGCTTACATAATAATAATGACCACAAAGAGAAGGTATAAACAAAGTGTAATCATGCAACGTCTTAATTTGGGAAATAAAAACAAAAAAAAATAGCATAAAATTACTAAAAGATGTATAAGAAACAATAAACAAAATTTCTTGCTTGGGTTAAGTTTATCATATTTTACTCTGGAGATTCTAATGTCTAACTTCCACTTCATTTCTGAATTCTTGTAAATGAAACTCAAATTCACCATCAGCATTTTCCTTTTTCTCCTATTTATAAGACTTAATTCAATCTATCATCATATTCTTCTACAGGAGATTGCAATTAATGCAATAATGCTATACTCTGCACAAGTGCATCTCCAAGTAAATAACATCATGAAAAGTATAAACATTGATTGTGCATATAACATATGAAAAGCACTATGTCTCAGTTCAGGGGATGATATGTGGAAGAGCAAATATAAATGTGAATAACAATGCACCGTCCCTGGACTCGGGAACTTATGACCTGTGGAGAGAAGATAGGCATGTTCAAAGATGTTCCAGGAGTCTGATGTGAACCAAGAGGTCAGGGCAGATAGAGGAAGAAGTGCCTACTGCATTCCGGGTACAGAACTGGGTTTTAATTTGAATGATGGTTTTATGGCATCAAGTTTCATTTTTTTATTAAAATTTCACTCAACTGTCATGACAGAATCTGATGCTGGAGAGCAGGCCAATTTTAAATCTGAGCTATGATATAATTAATGCAGAGTACTCTTCTGGTTTAAATTCAGGAAAGTCAGCTGTGCATGAAGTCAACTTTTATGTATGCATAGTTTCTCACTTTAGCCAGTTAGAGGTGATACATTGTTCAAGAAAGTGCCATTACTCTATTTACATCAAACATTCTGACTTTATCCTATATTGACAAAATAATTGTTAGAATTCATCAAAGAAAAACAACCCACCACATCAATTTATTTTGATATTATGGAGATAAAATGATTGTTCAGTTGACTGATGGAACTCATTTTTCAACCCCATTGCGGTTTTATAGAAACATGACCCTGCCTTCATAATTTTTCTTTCTTTTCCAACTCAGTATATGATTCATTTGATGACCATGAGAATGTAGCAAACTAGTTCTCCATTGAACAAGTTTAAACAACCATGTCTTTCAGGACAGTGACTGAAAATAATGGTTGAGAAGAAAATTGATAGAACTAGAGGAAAAGGATATAAAAATGCAAACTAGACACAAAAGAGGCCTCTCTTTCCTGTCTTGCTGGCACTTAAGCTGTGTCACTTAACAAGCTGTGTCCCTGGGAAAGTCACACCAACATGTCAGGAGAGATCCTTGGTGAATGTAAGAGTCAACACCTGTTGCCTCTGGCTTCTCTATACTAAACAGAAATCAAATTAACTTGTGTGGTAGAAAGAGCTCTGTTTTGTTTGTTTTTACTCCAAAAGGCAGGAAACCTGTGTTCCTGGCTGGTTCTGCCTTGGGGTAACTGCGGTACATTACGTGGCTCTCCTTCCCTCCAAATGCCTCGGTTTTCTTATCTGCATATTAGAGTTCGGACTAGCTGATCTCTCTGGCCCCTTAGAGCTGAAAGTTCTATTATAGAAAAAAAAAATGCCTCTGGGCTTCTAATTTGAACACCAGGTATCAGCCTGAGGTGAATCAAACCGTCTGGGTTGTAAACCAACTACAAAACGAGGTTCCTAATGGAAACAGCAAGTGACCCTTGGCTGCAACTACTCTGACTGTTTCTGCTGTAATATTCGGTTACTGCTCAGCTCCCCGGGCAGCCACTGGAGTGTTATGTAACAGTGACTCTTGCAGAGTTGCCCAATCCCTTCACGCACCCCTAATTGCACAGTCTCCTTGTGGCTGGGGTAATACCTGGTTCTCTTCAATGACATGCTCCAGGGTAGATGTGGCTGCCACTGCCAAACCCAACTCTTGCTGGTTTAAAATAACAGTTATGTGCAACTTGCAAGTAAAGCCCTTTTAGAGTACAATATTTTTGCTTTTCCTCCTGCCTCTGTCTAACTGGCAACATCTTCCTGCCCAAAATGTCCTAGGACTAGGAAAAAATTTAACAAATATAACAGGCTCCAGTACAGGTACAGTACATACCGTCCTATGACTTATGGGCACAGAGCAGGACAGAATCTCAGTCTCTCCAGCTGGAAAGACCCAGAAGAAAAGCAGAGGACGGTGATTCACCTTAACTACAACACGTACTAAATTTCCCCACCTCATTTAGCCAGGACTCCTTTTATTATATATAAATGTTAACTATCGGGAAAAGAAGAATGATTGGCCAGCAGAGATGATAAAGGAGACCATTCTTATAGCACAAAATAGAAATGACTAGCTAGGTAAATATCAAGTCTGACATACTTAAGGTGAAAATAATAGATTTCATGAAATGCATATCACCTAAAATTTAGTAATAAGGAACCATCTAAACATAAATTCTTCAAAATATAATTTTTTTGCTTGTAAAATTTTTACATTCCCATTTTAGAAAACACAGGTAAGTAGGAAGAAGAATCAACATGATAATATATCAAAAAATCTTCCATACTTTTTCAATGCATTTTTATATTAAAGTAACAATAATCATACCATCCTAAAAATTTTGTATCCTACTTTTGTTTATTGATCCCTGTCATAAACATTTCTTATGTTATTTAAATTCTTCATTCATGAATAATATTTTAAGTTAGTATATATGTTATGAGTCATAATATACTGATCAATTTTCTTGCTGTTCGAATTTTAGATTGTATCCAATTTTTTGTTAAGGTGAAGAACAATGTATTATACATAGTTTTGCAAGCATTTGTCCCTGAATTTCTGATTATTTCATTGGAAAAGATTCTTAAAAGTGGAAATATGAGGTCACAGAGTATGACTATACCTTGAGTTATTAATATAGATTGACAACTACATCTAAAACAAAGAACTAACATTTAAAATTATTTTTCATTCATTAGAGGGAACACCTAATGGCAAACTAAAATTTCAATGTAAAGAGAGAACCTATGCAAGGTAGAAATAAAAATGAAACTGTCTATGTGATGCAAAATATTTGGATAGTCAATTACCTTATATTGCAAATAAATGCTTCAAATATACTAAATTCTAAAAATTTAGGAAAGAGGAAGAGAGACGTCATTTAACTATATGAATGACATTGGATAAAAATATATAAACGAGGTTCATCAGTGAGAATCATATAGAGGCTTGGATATGGATAGATTTTTAGATATCATGGTACAAAATAAAAACTGCTAAAGAGATGGGAACTTCCACTTCCAAGATTACACATGTACCTGCATTCACAACCCATCCTGCCCGCTTATCTCTTTACAATGGAAGAGGTGCCTCTCCTTCCTTCTGAGGCAGATTCCTCCACTTCTTTTCTGGATCCCAGCCCCTCCCTGCTTTCGGGGCCCTTGTGCCACCATTTATCTCCTCTCCAGCATCCTTAGTTCCTCACTCTCTACTGGATTTTCCATCAGCATTTAACTGTGTGCAGGATTCTTCCACTTTTCAGATCTTTCTTAATCTCTACCTTCTCCCCAGGTTATTACCCGATTTCTTTCCTCCCTTGGACAGCACTGTTTATTTTTAAGTTCATGTATACCGGCTTTTTAAATCATCCCATCACACCTCAATTTGCTGTGATACGACTCCCACGTCTTTCACTTGATGGCCCTTGAGAGCTCTCACGGCTTCAAGTATCCCAGAGCTTTTTGTCTCCACCATAGATGCCTCTCTTCAGACCCAGAACTATGTTTCCATCTACCTCTTGATCCTCTCCATTTGGATACTACCCAAGCAACCCAAACTCAACCTGCCCAGAAGAAGCCATGACCTTCCTCTGAATCTTGCTCTTCCCCCCGTGGCTCCTGCTTCAGTGAGCAGCACCCCCCCACACACCCAGCTCCCCAAGGCAGGGACTGGGACGTCTTCCTTCATTTATTCCTCTCTCTCACTCCAGTTTTAGATTCAGGTAGGTTTCTGTCCATTTGTGACCACCCCCGATTGCTCAGGCTACAGTTAAATGTCTGACCTATATGACCCAAGAATATTCTTATGTTTCCCCTAAAATAGCCTGTATAACATGATTCAATCTTCCAATTATACATCTATAGCCACTACAAGACGTGAGCTTTATGTCTATAATTTTTCTCTTGTTATCCTCCATATCTAGCAATGCCTGCCATGCAATAAGCACTTTATTGAATGATTTAAGAGTGACATCATCTAGATGTTGAGGAATAGTGATAATTTTCATTCTGAACATCAAATGCCTATTACATAATCTTTAAAAATAACAAAATATAATGGATTTTATTCATAAAATAAGAGGATGGCACTTATGAGCATCTAAATGTTAAATATTCTTCTATTTTTCTTTTGCCAGACATTCCACACCTCTAATGAATCTGCCAGGTATACTAAGTTCTTCTAAAAAGTCTCAGAAGTCCAGCCTTGGCGATATGCCCCCAATGAGTGGTCACTTCCTCATAGTGTATTGGGCCTTTTCCTAGGTAACTCCAAGTCCCTGGACACAACTGGATGAACTCAGGATGGGATCTGCTACCAAAGCAGCAGGTTTTCCAGAGGCCAAGGAGATGGCTTGATGCTGGAGATCTGCCCACTAGCAGGTCCCTGTCAAGGGTGGTGCTTGGATGACCCATTCAGGTTCTCTCTTGAGGAAGGGATGTACAGAGTCAACCATTTATCAACTGGAAGGTTTAGCAGAGCCAGGTCATCTGCAGTAAGAGCAGAGGAGATGTCAGATTTTCAGTGGCCACAGATCTCTAGAACATTCATGGCATTCTCAGTAGCAAAGAACTGAGTCCAGGCTACAGGGCAGCTGAAGCAGGACCCTGAGGCCTTTCTTTCCTGGGCATCAGTATGATTGGTCAAAGACTAAGCTACCATTTGTTTAAGAACCTGTCGTTATTATAATGCTTTAAGTTGTGATAGTTTATTATTTCTATATTTGAATTTTTAATATTATGTTATTAATTAAGGAACATGGTCGACTTTGCAAATATGCATTAGCAAACTTTTTTTGTCATCAAGTACACATTTAGTTTTGGTTCACGGTTCCATATTTCCTCCTGTGCTGTAGTTCCTATTTCTCTCAAACCTCCTGCTTAAATCTGTTTCCTAATTCCTATAATTTTAGAAATAGAACAACATGTTTTAAAAATGTGAAATTTAATGCTAATGTTAAAAGAGTAGGTCTTTCTATTTTCTAGAAAAAAAATGATGTTTGAAAGCAAGTAAACTGACTCTGCATGAAAATCAATGTTTATTTCTACTGGTATTCATAATTGGAGATACACCCTGAGGCTGTGAGGCATGGATGCCCAGCAGGCAGCCACATTCCTGTCAGAAGTGCCTGGTACTGGCTCCAGAGATGTCCTTATCTGCAGGCCTTGGGCTTGAAATAGCAGCTGGAATGCACTGGCTGTGCGTAGGCACAACGATGTGCTCATGGAGAAGGTGCCAGAGAGGCAGCCTGAAGCTAGAGCAGAAAGTCCCTGTGGAACACATTTTAGCCGGAGTGAGGTGACTGGCCAGGTGGGTCCCTCTCCCTGCAGCTCTTGAGAAGCTATGGCATTCAGTCAGCCAAGTACGGGGCTTTTGCCCTGCCCTATCTTTCCATAACCCACAATACTGCATGAGGTGGTTAATTTCACACATCACCTTGGCTCAATTATGGTGTCCAGCTGTTTAGTCAAGCAAGCACTGGTCTGCTTGTTTGTTACTGTGAGGGTTTCATAGATGGACTCGTATCTATATTCACTTGAATTCTCTCACAGTTGCATGAGCCAATTCCTGTATATATACATATATATCTCTCCATCCAGTGGGTTCTGTTTTTCAGGAGAACTCTCACTGACATACTTCATTTTAATTCCCTTCAAAGGCACTAGTATTTCTAGGAAGTTTAAAATAGACTGGCTAAACTATTGCCTATTTTCTAGTAATGGGCTTGATCAATGGAATTGTCTGTTTAGTGATACCTGTAGGCTTTCTAATTGAATTTTTGCACTTATGTGGCTTTATTTTTAAAAGAGGCTTTAATTTGTGTCTGCATGTTTAGAACTCTGACTTAGGTGAATTATATGGGGAAAAAGGAGCACAAGTACTGGTATTTGCTGGTAAATTCTTAAATAGGTGATAATACCATCCAGACCACTCCTGTATGCCTGATTCTGAACATCTACCTGTCTATTTTTTTACCGTGTTTATTTTGTTTTTAATATATTAATTTTAGGTGAATTCATTTAAAGTTTGCTCAAAAGTAATCCTGTCATAACAGCTGCAATGTAAAAATTGTATTGAAGATTAGAATAAAATTATTACTTGGATTTGTAAAAAAAATACACAAATTCCACATAAGGATAAAAATCCTAGGAGGAAGACAGAGCTCGAACACCAAACACAGTTCTAAAGAACCTACAGTTTGTAAACTTCCGCCCTTGCTTGGCACTGGAGTCATACATTCCCCAAAATTCCTTGTACAGGCAGGCAGAGGGAATCTGACACACAACAATCTCAGCCATTGGGTGTCTCATTATTTATTCAAGTAGAAAAGCACATTTTTAGGCCATGACAGATTGAAATGTAAGAGCATACAGTACAAACTGTACACTAATAAAATTTTGTCTTGTGTGTGGGTTGGAAAGGACATCTCATGGCTAGACCAGTTTATGCTCACATTCTTGGGTTTTGGATATTTTCCCCTTTTTTGATAGTTCAAGGATAACCACCTATTTAGTAGGTTTGATCCTAGCAATCTAGATCCTAGAGGAAAAAAGTGGAAATGGTAAAAATACTGCAATTTTAAAAGTCTGAATAAACTTTTGGCAAACAGGAGGTCATTTTATGAGTGATTCATGAGAAGTTGATCTTAATTTGCAATAGATTTCTGCCCAAAATGGTGGCCAAGAAAGAGTAGAGAAATAATTAGCAACCAAACAAAGATACTGCATATCTGGCACTTGTTAGGTCTATCTTTGTGTATAAAAAGCCATTTAATGTAGGGACTAACTGTGCACATCAATTATAAAATGCTTCCTTCATAGAGCGGGTCCAACATCATGGGGTCAAGTGATATGAGCACAGCAGCTGACTAAACCAATAATCCCATTAGGACAACTACTGTAACTTGCAGACAGTAAGCTCAGAGGGAGGATATCCGGTCTGCAATATCTCATGAGCACAGTAACCTTTCAACATTTTTGGATATGTTTCTTTACAGATTGTAAATTCCTTCTCTGCACCATAGAGTTCAGCTTCTTGAGGACCAAAGATTTTGTTTTATGTATTATATTTCAGAGAATATTATCTTTCATATTGAGTTGCTAGACAAAGGTTTATCTAACTAGCTTGCTGAGAATTTAGGTAGTTTATATAAAACAGATCTGGAGAAGATTCTAGAAGAGTTTCCGGGAGGTTTCTTTAATATTCAGGACATTGTTTGCAGTCTCAGATTGAAAGAATCATTTAAATCAAGCCATGATTGGGACTTAAAAGAAATCAGCACATTAAATAGATTGAGTTTATCCTGCTCTGCTCTGTCATTCCCTGTAAATCTGTAGTGAATATCAATTTTCAGGGGACTCCTGAAGACATTTTTCTGCAGACAAAACTCTTCAGATGCAAGCATAAATTAATGAATATTGTTCATAAGCTTTGTAACTATTTATTGAGCCACTACTATAAACCAGCTACTAATCTACATTCCAGGGATATTATGATAAACAAGACAGACATAGTTCTTGCCCTCATTGAAATTCTAGTCTTGTGTTCAATAAAATGTTCTAATTTCAAACATGCACAAGTGTGGAAGACTAGTGTAAGGAATGCAATGAGCCCATCACCCACTTCAACCATTATCACTCTATGGTCAATTTGTCTAATCTATATTGCTACCCATTCTTTACCCTGAGCCAGATTATATTGAAGCAACTATTAGATATGAGCTCATTTTATCAAAAAAATTTTTGTTTGTAACTATAAAAGATAATAACTCTCTAAAAAGACTGTGATATTATTATTACATAAAATTTCGAAAAATAGCTGCTTAATGGCATTGAAAAAAAATAAGTCATTGTTCACATTTCCCAGATTGTTTCTCTCACATATACACACTGACATACAATTTTACAAATAAGGGCCATATTAGATTATGTCTGCTAAGTTTCTTTTAATTTAAAGTTTCCCTCATCATAACATTTTTTTGTTTTTGTCATTGTTGTGGTTTTGATGTATGAATTCTACTGATTATATTCCCATGATGTCATCTAACATATTCTTCTTTCCCTTAAATTTCTTTAAATTATTAGAAAGATGTGGAGTTTGGGCTGTATTCAGGTTTGATTTTTTCTTCTTTTTTTTGTCAATATACCTTCATAGGTGGTGTTTGTTAAATATATATTTTTAGAGATAACATTTTCAAATTTTTATAAAAATCAAGCACTTTTATAACTCAAAAATTAAACTAAAGATAACATTAAAGATTTTTGAAAAATGATATCTAGACTGTATGATGGCTGGCCTTTCTCAAGTCCGTTAATCTGCCTGAAGCCCAGTTCCTTCCTAGATTTAGAGACTCAGCCAATTCTGAAGGTCCAAGATCCTATGGGTTCAGTGAGACTGTATTTCAAAGTCATCTCTGCACAACCTTTTATGGCTCAAAGTCAGTTAGCTGGGGCTCCTAGGACTTATTATTTTATACACAATGAGATTCATTCTCAGCAAACTTGAAAGCATCTCAAATATAATGAAGCATCCACATTTTCCCTTTGTGTTGAGAAGATACGTGTTTAATATTCCAGAGCATAATATTGCCCCTACCATTGTCCCAATTCCCCAAATCTTACCCACTTAATGCTCCAAATGAATCTTTGTGAATAAATTATCTTCTAATAAGGTGATGACTACCAAGCAAAACAAATCTAAATATTTGGAGCCAACAAGCTACTTTAGCACAATGTAGACAAAATGAGCATCAGTGTCATCACTGCGTCTGTTATGAAACAATATAAAATTCTCATTTTATAGATGGGTCTTTAGGAAAACATGCTCATTTTAGCCATTTAAGAATTCAAAACTTTAAAATATGCATTTTGTTCCCTACTGGAAAATATTGGTTTTCCCAAAGGCATTAATTTTGGAGTTTCTCATTTTCATGAAAATAGTAGAAACTAATATCTATAGCCTTAAAGTACAGTCTCCTTGAACAGGCCAATCTTCCATAATTCCCTGAAGACTGTAGCCATTCTCTCTTAAGGACAGCAACAGGGGACAAATTCACTGAATTTACTCAGACCTGCCTTTGCAGCAGCTTCTTCAGGGAAACATTACTTCATCGGGCAGCGATTTGCTATCACGCTGACCAGGCCCCCCAGGACAGCCGGAGTAGCCAGCAGAGACGATCACGGACATCTGCTCACTACGGGGTAGGTGGCAGGCTTGTTTATGTTAAGAGCTCTTGCTGCTACACAGCAGAGCCCACTCGGTTAGAATCTGTTCCCATAATAGTCCCTAAGGCAATGACGCACAGCTGTGGAGAGGAACTGGGCTCTTTAATTTGTTAACCATGCCCAGAAAAGAAGAAAACAAAATGCTCAAATTAAAAGAGGCCTTTTACCTTGACTAAAAGGGGGAAGACTTAAATACAAAAGAGTTTTTATGGCTAAGAGATTTCAAAGTGAGTCAGGAGGTCATTCCAGAGGTTACACACGTCTCAGGCAGATCTCACTAAGTGTCACAGTAAACAAAGCTTCAAGCAGGGGTGCTCCTGAGGGCTCTAGAGACATCTGGACTCTATAGGCAGGGCAGACAAACAACCCCCACGAGATCAGCATCCCGTCGGTGGGCCTTACCTCAGAATATATGACAACCCATTTCCCCACTGTAACAGAGTCAGACTCGTTTATAATATCCCTACACATGATGCTTCAACCTCTTTTATTTGAACCTATGATTAGCACTATACCCATTAAATATCTGTCCCAGAGACTTAAGTCATCTATCTGTTCATATGCCTGTTGAACCCTGAATCTCAGCAGAGTAGTAGCCAACTCAGGCAGGACAACTAACAAAATGATGACGTTGGACAACCCCCTTGCCCCAAAGCAAAGAGTATCTACAACTTCAATCAAAACAGTTCCTACCAACTGCCCTATGGGATCTAAACCCCCTCTCAATTGGAGGCAGGGTGGCATCACCATCCCCGGATCCTCAATATTGAGGAATGAACAAATATAAGGGGGGAATGCAACCATGGACCAGAGTAGACTTATTACTATAGTAATGGAAGAACTTGTAACATTGATATAAAAAGAGTGATTACCAGAGGTTCTGAGGGGAGGGAGAGGGAAGAATAGTTGGAACATAGGGCATTGGAATTGTTCTGCATGATAGTACAATGATGGATACAGGCCATTATACATTTTGTCAAAACCTATAAATTGTGCAGTGCAAAGTGTAAACCATAGTGTATAAACTATAGACCTTGGTTAGTAGCATTGATTCAATATTTGTTCATCAATTGTAGCAAATGTACCACACTAATGTAAGTTATTATTATTGGGGAAAATGAAGAAGGGGGTGTGGGTAGGGTATATGGGAATCTTCTGCACTTTTCATGTAACTTTTCTGTAATCTAAACCTTCCTTAGAAATAAAGTTTATGATATGAAAAAATAAAATAAGTGAGTCCTTTTAAAAGTCTTCTCTAGAATCAGCTAAAAAACATATGAACGTTCCCCTCAATAACATGAAATGTAAATGGTTTATTGCTTACATGATAGATAGATAGATAGATAGATAGATAGATAGATAGATAGATAGATAGATAGATAGATAAAATCTTTGATTTAAAGCCTATGAAATCTTTCCGGTCTTCTGGCTTTGCAGTTTTACCTTCTCTTAATCACATTGTCTAAAGACTCTATCACATCATAAGATCCTTGAGTCATTATTGCTGATATGTTTAGCTAGTGAACTTTGAGTGCATATTATAAAAATGATGGGTGGTGAACCATTTGGAAAAATTCAGAAGT
The DNA here is from genome assembly GCA_004027955.1 of Chaetophractus vellerosus. Lineage (NCBI taxonomy): Eukaryota > Metazoa > Chordata > Mammalia > Cingulata > Chlamyphoridae > Chaetophractus > Chaetophractus vellerosus. Next base: position 559 of record PVKH010018004.1, on the reverse strand, counting down.
TCAGGCAAGAGGTATAAAATTCTATCCAGAAGATTGAGGTTAAGATAAGAACACCTTTTCTTTTAAATGAGGGTCCTAGATTTTTAGAGCAGGAGTTTAGTGTAAACATTTTAATATAGCTCCACCCTGCATACAGCTCTTACCTAAACCTATTTGTTTTAACGGTCTCCAGTTTTTTGTATTTTAATGCAATTACTTTGGTTATTTTGATATATTTCAAATACAAGGTACACGTCGTGCCATAACAAATATCTAAAACCAAGACCCCACTGCCAAGCCCTATCAAGTTCTAAGTTTGCCATACTTGCTTTGACATTTAAATTTTTTTTAAGAAACAGCTTATTACAGATATGTTGGAAGTTGCCTCAGTACATCCCTCATGCCTTATCTCAGTTTCTTCCCTCCCTCCCTGCCTCTCCAGAGATAGCCACTGTGGTGGTTTGGAAATGTATGAACCCCAGAAAATCATGTTCTTAAAGCTAATCCATTCCTGAGGGTGTAAACCTATTGCAAGTAAGACCTTTTGATGAGGTTGCTTCAGTTAAGGCATGGCCCAGGG
>PVKH010018003.1:0-15256 GCA_004027955.1 Chaetophractus vellerosus | reverse complement strand
TATTTAGTCATTCCTAAGTATTCTTGGTGGTTATGCAGACTTTCTCTGTCCATAGTGGACAAAGACATCTAATCGTATATTTTTCAATTCTATATAATAACATTAGCTCACAAAAACATTACAAAAATGTCATTTAATTAATACTCTTGGGAATGGAAACAAATTACTCTTTAGTCACTGTAATTGTACTTCGACAGAATAGTCTTCTTTCTTCCCTTCTGCCCTCCCTCTGTCCCTTTTGTCCTTTTGCCTTCCTTACTCCTTCCCTTCCCTTCCCTTCCCTTCCCTTTTCCTTTCCCCTTCCCTCCCCTCCCCTCCCCTCCCCTCCTCTCCCCCTCCCTTCCCTTCCTCCACAAATATTTATTGAGTGTCTACCATGTGCCAGGAACTAGTATGAGTATGGAGATGTAGCATTGAACAAAATAGTCAAAATAGTGGAGTTTATATTCTAACGAGGAGAGACAAACAACAAAATAAATAAATAAATATATAGGATGTTAAATGGTAATAAGTACTTTGGAGACAAATAACAAGGACAAGGGGGTTTGGGGGGCCAGGCAGGGGAATTATAATTTTGGATAGGATAAACAAGGTAGAATTCAATGTAAAGGTGATATGTGAGTAAATACTTGAAGGAGGTGAGAAATGAGATGTGCAGGTATTTGGGGGGAGGACTTTCCAAGCAGAAGAAATAGCAAATTCCAAGGCTGAGTGTTTGGCATGTCTGAAAAACAGCAAGATCATTATGTGGAGAGCAGAGTAATAAACTAGGGAGCAATGGTGATGAAAACAATAAAACTTTTATTACCAAGGTTTTACCCTAGTTTCTGAAGTGTTTGGCCCTGGTAGCTTTCAGCTTTGAGTGTCCAAGGACATATTCTAAGGTCAAGAAATTTAGCATTGATAATGTTATATCTGATTTTTTCATTTCACTTATGGGGAAAAGTAAAGTACATTTTAATCTTTATGAAGGATTCAGCATAGTGTCTTAAAGCAGCTTTAGCATGTATATCTTTAAGAATTTCAGTTTGTAGACTGTGAGCTTCCGAAGAGCATATATATATTTTATTAATTCCTGTATCTTTAATATTTAAGTATATTTGTTGAATGAATAAATGAAAAAAATATGCAATGTGAGGAAACATATGTTATATATCCATTACATTCCAGAGTGCAAGGCTGCTTTCCATCTTATTCCTGTCAGCAGCTACTATCTCCTTACTAAGGAACCTCCAGAAAGTTTACCTAAATTATCCCACCAAACTGAGCTGGCCAGGCATAAGATTTATCTCAAATTTGGAAGCGGCTGTGGCTCAATTGGTTGGGCTCCCGTTTACCATATGGGAGGCCCCGGGTTCGATTCCCGGGGCCTCTTGGTGAAGGCAAGCCGGTGCAGTGAGCTGATGGAACAAAGGGAGAGAAGCAGATACAGAAAAACACAGAAAAATCATCTATTAACAAAATTATCAGTTGAAGTATGAGAAAACCCAAAGGTTTTAATAGGAAAAGTATGTTTTCTCAAACTCTGAGTTTTTCTCTGGAACTAATACTACTCAAATGAAAAAAATAAATCTGCCTTGAAAAGTGGCAGAGTTAAGAGGTCTAAATGAAGCCTAAAGCACTTCCTCCTGGGATTTGAAATTATTTATTTCATTTATTCATTCATTATTCATTGGATGAACTATTTTGGAGTGATGTGGAATATGAAATGAGTGCTTATACATTATTTTTCTTATTTGGATCATTGATAGCACTAATAAATTATTTTAATGACTGACATGCAATAAGTTTATTATTAATTTTATCAAATATACACAATAGTACAGAGAATTATCTGCCAAACAGTTATGGCCAAAAGTTAAGAATCCTTTTGAAAATGATCTACTCAATCAGAACTCATATAATAATTACCTGGTACGTGCCACACATGTTATCATCACTGAAGAGATAACATTGAAGCTATAGACAAATGCCCCAATGGAGCTTACATGTGAGTGAGGTGTAAAGAAATGGAAAGATATAATAAACATATATGTAAGGATATATATGACATATTAGGTTTAATCAATGTCGTGGAGAATGTTAAGGCTCCTAAAGGGTGGGTGTATTGCTTTATTTGAAGCAGTGCCTCTGTTAGTTTGGTGTACAGCAGTATACCCCCACACTTAGTGGCTTAAAACAAAAAATTCATCCATTCTCACTTACATTTCTGTGGTGACCTGAGGGTTGACTAATCTAGGCTCGTCTCAGCTGGGGGCTGTGCTCTTTTTGCTGGTTGAGTTCAGATTTACTCCACGTGTGTTTATTCAGGGGCCCAGCCAGAGGGAGCAGCAGCCACCCAGGGAAGCTCTTCTCCAGATGCCTGACTGCAAAGGGGCAGGAGGGATAAGCCCAACCTCACACACTTTTTAAGCCCCTACTTGCATCTCATTTTCTATTATCCCATTGACCAAAAGAAGTTTTATGACTGCACCCAAGTTCAGGAATAGGGAAGTCCACTGTACTTCTAGGGGGAGGAACTGCAAAGTTACCTGGAAAAGGGTATGGATACAAGAAGGAGGAGTAATTGAGGCCAGTTATTATCTTCCTCAGGTGTTAAGGGAAACTTGCCAAATAAGAGGAGAGAATTAGAATGCAGATCAGGGATAACTGAAAGTAGTGAAGGTGTGAGTCAAGTAAGTGTCTGGGAGAGAAGCAGATACAGAAAAACACAGGGAAAAAAGCAACTGAAGTGCCCATGAGTTGAGTGTGTTAACCCCTGTTTATGAAACATCAAGAAGACAGAATGAGAGAAATAGAAAAAGGTACAAAGTGAAAATGGGCAGGTAGGAGTTGAAGTTAGGACTATTTCCTAGAGTTGGGTAGGCCATATGAATTTGTGCTTTAACCCTATAAAATATGCAATGGACATGTTAAAACCTATCTCATAAAGACCTTCCTTGAGAAGATTTTCCCCCAATAGGTCACAGAAGAGAAAAGCCCACAGATATCTATAATCTATGTAATTAATTGGCAGCCTATAGATTATAAACAATCTATGTAATTTATCTTTCCAATTAATCATATAATATACTTAATCTAGAGAGAACTCATCTCTATCAAAAGAATCAGTGTCACTGATGACTTCATAGTTAGACCTTCACCATGTACACTTTTGTACATGGCATTGAATGTGTGTCAAATCATTTATTTCTATATGAAGATTCTAACTATACATCCAAGTAAAATTCATGGATGTCTACAGGCAGTAGAATATTACCATCCAAAAATATTGCTTAATACATATTTCCAATATTAAGACCTATACTATACCAGTAAAACTAAAAATCTTACTTTGTAGTTAATTATTTTATTAAAACACACAAAATTGACCATAACAACATGCCCTGTTGTCTGGGGGAGAATGAAATGCAAGAATTCCTTATGTTTATAGTATTTATTTATTCACTTACAGATCATCCACTTTTTAAAAAGATTTATTTATTTATTTATTTTACTTTATCCATTTCAGAATTTTAAAAATTAATTTTGTGCTCTATGTATATAAAACACTGCTGGGGAAAAAAGACACCCATTTGTTATTGTTGGTCAGAAGAGACCTGTTACCACCTCAAGGGGAGGAGTCTCAGCGCATGGAGGTACAAAGAGCATAACAATGCCTGCCACTTGGAACAGCAGTCCTAGGGGCCCAGCTCTCCCAGGGGTTTGCAGTTTTAGGAGTCACCAGCAGAAGCAGGACTCATGCAGGCACTGGATGGAGCAACATTTACTCACAGGAAGAAGAGACAAAGCGAGGTCACACTTATTAGAGGGGGTCAGTCTCGCATGGCCATTGGGTCTCAGTCTGCAGATGCCGGGAGATGGTCTCTGCGCACCCCTCTCGTATTTGTGCCTTGATGGGGGGTCACCGTCCCCTCCAGGCCAGGAACAGATATGGCGGCGGAATGGACCAGGTACCATAAAACTTACTTAGTCTGGGAATGTTTATGTGTTCAGGACAAAAGTGAAAGGAATTTGCTGGCAGGGGCATCTGCTGGGGGATGTGTTTAACGTGAAGAGGGCGGTGAGAAGGGAGTCAGACCACATTTATCATCCTGTCCTGCAAGCCACCGAAACATCTGGTCCTGAAGCACAGGGTTTCTTTGTGGGTCACAGGGAAAGGTGGCAGGCTGCACCTCGCTTCCACAGTCATTGTTGCTTCAGAGCAATAATCAGACTGATATGCAATATTTTTCTTTAAATATTCAATCCCCTGGCAATGAATCAGTAGCCAGGAAAATTTGAATAACTCTTCCCATTTATGTGTAGCAGTCTGCTTGAAGTGACAGGGTTTTCTTCCTATCTTGGATTGAATTATAATGAAATGCAATTTTGGTGTCTCTTCTAACAAATACAGTATACAATTCTGCTATTACCTGCTTTTAATTAGATAACTCTATACATCTTGATGAGAGTATTAAAAGCTTTTGGCTTTGATCCAATGTATAGATTATCATTCAGAGTTCTGTCTACTTGTGTAATACTGGGTATTACATACTAAATATAAAGTCAATATTATAAATTCTTGATAAAATCAAATGTGGAGATCTAAGTACTATTTTAATAATCAGATCAGAAGATATATTAAGGATAAAAAACAATATATACATTTGCTGCTCATATTGCCATTTGCCAGCGTCCTGAAAATAAACTTTATATAATAAATAATAAATATCCTTTTTGTGTCATTGCTATTATCTTAGTAGTATAGGCTCACATTTTCTCTTGTCTGAAACTATTTCCTTGTTTGAGTTTATTCTGTTTCCAGTTCTTCTCCTTTCAATCATCTCTTACACTGCTTTTAAAGCTAACTGTAGAAAACTAAATCAAATCATGTTACAACTGAGTATTTAGCCTTTGGTGCACATTGCCTCCAAACTCTTCAGCTCAACAAATAAGTTCTCAATGTTGCTGTAAATCACCTGTTCAGTTTTTTCTACTGCTACCCCAGATACCCAACTAATAGTCAAAGCACAAATATCTTTTTCTACTTTTCCCAAAATGCTATGCAAATATTCTCTTCTTTGCATGAGTAAACTCCTTCAAAATCAGAGAGAAATAAAATTGGTTAGGTATTATTATTAAAATGGGCCATGCCTACCTAATCCATATATGCTGGGATTCATAATATTGACTATATTTCTTTTTCTATCCTCTTCCCATAATAAATATTGTTCTCCATGAAAATACCTGAATGGGTAATTTTAACTCAGAGAAAAACAATGCAAATGATCACTTCAGATAATTGAACCATAATCAAAGCAAAGGACTAAATGTAATTTACTAAAACTTAATTTAAGAATATGATTATCCATCTCTACTCACTGCAAAGCAATACCCTCAACAAAACTACTGTTAACACACACATCAAAAAATAATGTGGTTTTAATACTTGTCCTAGTTTGAGTCTTTTGTGGAACCCAGAAAATTATGTTCTTAAGCTAACCTATTCCTGTGGATGTGGGACCTTTCGGTTAGATTCAGTTAAGGGGTCTTTTCATTAGATCATTTTGATTAGATTGCTTTAGGGCCTTTGATTGGACTATGTCAGGGAGGCATGACCCATACTGGGTCTCATCTCTCTTGCTGGAGGCTTATAAAAGTAGAGAACTGAAAGCAGATACACACGAGAAAGCTCCAATTTCACCCAGCCATGAGGGAGAGGACTCCAGGATAGCCTACAGAAAGACAGAGAAGCCCAGAGAGGATGAGAGAGAGGCTGGAGGCTGGCATCAGTGGAACCAGGAGAGATGAGTCAGTGTGCCTAATGGCCCACCATCAAGCTCGGGGAGAAAATGAGCCTGGAGAAAGTAGAGAGAGGCCGGACGACCACCATTTTGCCTGGCCATGTGGCAGGAGTCCAGGATGGCCCTCAGCTGCAATTTGGTGAGATGACATCTCTGATGATGCCTTGGTTTAGACATTTTCACAGTCTCGGAACTGTAAGATTTGTATTGTAAAAGACAACCCATTTCCGGTATTTTGCTCCCAGCGGCTTTAGCAAACTAAAACAATGCTCCCTCAAAATTTTTTCTCATTAGTGAATGATTGGCACCCTTAACCAGATCTTGTTTTCTTTCAGGGCCTCTATTACACATCATGCATGGATTCTTTCTGTGCACTCCACGAGCCTGCACTTAATTCTGCTTTGTATCTTACAGTGTGCTCTAGACCAGACTCCTTTCCATTTTAGGCCTGCCAAATAATCCAGGATGACCCTCCCATCTCAAGATCTTTAACTTAATCACATCTTTTGTTACATAAGATAATATTCATAGCTTCCGGGTGCTGGGCCCTGATATCTTTGAGGAACATCTTTCAGCTTACCACAAACACAGTCCATATTTGGTTCCTTCTGTCAATGTTGACTTTTAACAGAACCCTGTGATCCTGGAAAATAGCAGAGGGTTTTCTCTTCCTCTGTATCACAGTAGCCTTCTGGTCTTTTTCTTTTCTATTGTATATATCTTTGAAAAAAGTCCCCCTTCCCTATTTCACATTGTCCATTGCAAATCTTTTCTCCGACAATTCTCATGTTGTAAGAGCCTAACTCACACTTCTGACATGTAGTTGGCCCAAATACTTATATTTAAATTGAACTGACTGAAATTGGGTTGCCTTTCAATGCTAAAAACGTCATGTTGTCAGCATGGATTTTTGCTTAAAAGTAAATATCTAAATGCAGGTGGTAGAAGGGTTTAGGGAGAAAATAAGACATTTTTAAGATTGTGATATCACATAGTTTATTAAATTATTCCCCACCATGACCTAATGAAATAAATATCATCTCCATATAATACCTTCATAAAAAAGTTTAGAAAGATTAAGTGATTTGCTTAAAATCTTTAGGGTCAGATCTAGGCTTCAAACCCATATTTTTCTAAGACAAAAACACATTATTCTTCTGTGGTATAATTATGGTGTGAGTTGCTACAACTGTGCACCATTGGAACACAGGTTCAGAGCACAACAGATACTTTCAGGAAATGATTCCCTTATCACTTGCACAGAAAAAGGAGTCCAGAAAGGGCAAATCTCCTTGTCATTTACAGAACACAGTGAGTGCAAAAGAGCAGAGAATGAAGTCCCATCGCAGCCTCCCAGAGTGGTAGAAAACTTCTCTGGGTTGGGGTTGATAGACAGCAGCTCCAAACATCCCACTTTGCTCCAGAGAAGAGAGACAAATCTATACTGTTTGATCGTGGTTTTTATCCATCCCCAGGGGTGGGAGCTCTGCCACTGAGAATTTCGCTTCTCATAAGCCCCTAAGTGTGTTTGTGATATCCCAGAGAAGGAGGTGGGGTAGGTGAAGTCTGGGCAATGGCTGCTTAACAGATGTCTGTGACTACCCTAATGATAATGGTATCTTGAAAATAAATATTACAATGATAAAATAAAATACTGCTCAGGATGAGCTATGTATTAGCATAAATTACAATATGAAGTGCACTTGATCATTAAAACATCAGGCTTGATTTAAAATGAAAAAAGCTAACAGTTTTCTTTCCCTGTATTTGTTAATGATAAATGTGAGCTTTAAGCAGTGACTACCTAGCAATAAATTGTTAAAAGCGATCCCATTCATTTTGCTGATGCTCTATATAAACAAGTATTCAGGAGAAGAGTTTTGTTTATTCCTTTATTTATTATAGCTTAACTGTTGCAAAACACTGTGTGCTGTACAATCCTAGTGCCAACAAATAATGAATAATTACCAAGTACTAGGGTTCTAAATAAGACCCATACCAACAAACAGATGTGAGTAGGATTTTGGCTCCAGGTTTTTGTCTGCAGGAAGTCATTAAAAGAAAAGTGGAAAATCAAGCCTGTTCCTTTGGTAATAGAATTTCTACCTTTTAGAGCCATAGAGGGAGACTTAATTTCGGACAGAAGCAATAGCTGCCACATTAGGTGGTAATCGCTCTCGTATTTATAGACTCCTTGTAAATCAGTCCCAGACAGTCAATAAAATGATCTTTTCTGAATTTGCTTTTAGGGTATTTAAGAAAACCAGTTTTGAACAAACAATATTTTTAAACAATCCTACATCTCAGTATATTTCATAGTTCAACCTCACAAAATCATAGCGTGGTCTATTTGTATAACGTAGTAGTGTATTCCAGCTGTGAAAGCACTGAAATCTGTATTCCAAAGTGGTTGATGCTTGGGGAAAAAGTCATGATTGAAACCAGGTGCAGATCATTATGCTTAATACACTGTGCTTTGCTTTCTCTCTTACCTCTTAGTACTCTAGATTCTACAAGTTACTTTCCAACTCACAAGTGTGCAGTGCCGTAAATTACTTAAAGAAAGTATATTTGCTTAGTAATAACAACCATTTTTGTCAAATTAAGTAAAAATTAAACTTCAAATTTTCTCCAGTAGAGGACATATTTTTCATTAACTTATTTTTAAGTAATGGCAATGTATGGTTGCAAGAGTGTAGCCAATGAATACCAAGAGATATTTGTGTATCAGCAAATAGTATACTGCAATAAAGATAAATATATTTTGCCTTTAAAAATATCAAGATATATGTAAGAACTCATGTACTAAAAATAGCAGTGTATAAAGGATTTATAAAGCCATAATGCCTCCAACTTGCTATTAATAAATTAAAGTGATGCAGTTATGTTTCCACAATTTTTCCTTCATATGATTGAATTTTTCCTCTAAAAGAGTGAAATGCCAGGCTTGTTTTAATATACTCTTGAATTACTGAAATGCTTAAAACAAAAATGTAGGAATAACATTGCTTCATTTTTATTTTTTAATGCATGCAATTTAATACTCGACCTAAATTGTTAATATAACATAAAAATAAAGTTGGTAAGATATATTACAAACCAGGTGAGTAAAGAATATGTGCAGTGTAAATGAATTTATAAATATTAATTTCCACTCTAAACAGAAGACTAACTTTCAAAAGAATTGCTTTCACTAGCATCAGAATGTTTATTTTCTTTACTATTACATCCTGTCTTTTGGATATTACAAATAAGAATACCTTTAAGGAGAAACATACTTAATTTACAGCTGTTTCCTACTTTCAGTTTGATAGAAAAACATGAGGGATATCCTAACTAATAGACTATGCCTATACAGTAAAATCAGTGCAGCATGAATCCCAAATTATGGCTTAATGTTTCAACAGCTTCACTCTTCATGCCACCAAAAGCTGCCTGAAGCAGTCGCACCACTGTGCGTTGTGCTGTTTTCTACAGTGCTGATGGATACTTTTTATTTTTCCCCATTGGTAAGTTGTGTTTTGGTGCAAAGTTGTGATAAATATAAAACATCTTTTTCCAATTTCCCTTTTCTTTTTATGATATGGATAGAAAGTATCAGTATGGTTGTGACTACTTTTCTTGTTAAAAAAAAACAAAAAGGATTCCCAAAGGTAAAAAAAAACTACAAATCCTCTTAAACTACCAGTTGCTTATGAAGTGAATGATGAAGTTAGATCAATTGCCTGAAGACACACAGCTAAGTAGCAGACCTGGGGTATAAACTCAGGCAGTCTAGATTGAGAATCTACTCTTTTAACTACAATATCATAATGCCTTAATAAAAGTAACTGCCTCTAACTTGGTTGCATCAATTAACATCTCCTGCATAATGACCCTGGGGCAGAGAGACTCTAGGGAGTTCAAGAACTTGTATAATCTTCTACTGAGTATGGGCAGGACCCTTGGCTTGCTTCTATTGAATAGAAAATGGCCAAGGTGATGTGATGTAAGTATGTGGTTACCTTACCTTATGTGAATCCTTCTTGCTTTCAGACTTACTCTGGAGCAGGGGTTCTTAACCTTTTTTGTTCCATGGACTCCTTTGTCAGTCAGGTGAAAACCATGGACCCCTTACTAAGTCCACACTGTACTGTGTATTATTAATAAACATATCACACTTGCACCAACATATCCCCACAAGAATAATGTTTTTTTTTAAATTTCAATTCAAGATCAGGTTAAGAAACCCTGCTCTGGAGGCTGTCCTTACTGACTAAACGAAGTAAGCAGCCATGTTGGGAAAGCCCACATGGCAAGAAATTGCAGGTAGTCTCTATGATCTGTGGGAGCTCTAGCCATAACGGATGACTTCTAGGAATTGAAGGCAGCCTCTAGTAGAGAAGGGCATCCTTCATTTGAAAGACATCCATAAGCTGAGTCTTCAGTCCTACAACTGCAAGGGAATGAGCTCTGCCAATCGCCTGAGTGAGCTTGAAAGTGGATTCTTTCCCAGTCAAGCCTCCAGATAAAAGCATAGCCTTACTGATAATTGATTAAAACCTTCCTTAGCAGAGGACCCAGGTAAGCCACCCCCAGACTCCTCACCCATGGAAACAGGGAAATAATGAATGTTTATTGTTTTAAGTAGCTAAGAATATAGTACTTTGTTAAACAACCAAAGATAACAAATACAAACTCCGATCATTGTGGAATTTGAAACAACTATTTATATAGACCATGATTCTTTATCTTGGCATTGTTTTTGACTATCCTGGATAGGTCTGATTTGGGCTAACTGCTTCTTGTATCTGCAGTCAGCAGGTATATCAGTAGTTATGGATGGTTCACGAAGGCTTTAATTGACATGGCTATCAACGGGGTCCTCTCTCTGCATGCTCTCTCATCATCCAGTAGGGTATTCTGTGCTTATTCTCAAGGTGTCAGAAGAGTTCTAAATTCAGTGTTCAGTATTCAGCCCAAATGTGTAACTGCTTTTCAAGACTCTGCTATGTCATATTAGCTAGTATTCCTTTGGCCAGAACCACTCACATGACTAACCTAGACTTAAGACTGAGGAAATAGACTCTCTTGAGGGAAGGAAAATATTGTGGCAGTTTTCAAAGCTTATTACACTGGTCTTTTCCATCTCTGAAAGTGATACCACAATGTATTCAGTTGAATACAGAATTTAGGAGACACTCTATTCTTCTCGTTCTCTCACTCCTCACTTCAATCTTCCACCTTTGCAATTTAAACATAACTGGCTCATTTCTCTCGAATGGGCTCCATACAATCAAAGTACCAATACCCTTCACTTGGACTGGTTCAATATTTCCATGTTTGGTCCTCATACTTTCATTCCATCCTCTCCTCAAACCTCTATTCACTACACAGAATCCAGATGATCCTTTAGGAATGTAAATAATATCACATAACTTGGTGTACTTTGGAGATTTGTATACAACATTACATGTAAAAATGTGTTTTTATAAATGGGAAAAATTTTCAGCATGAGCTGAAATTCAAAAAGCTAACCTTCAGGTAGTTCTACAGAGCCATAGGAGTCTAATAGTCTTAAAAGTTAATGTGTCCATACTGACTAGTAATTTTAGCAGACAGCAAAAGAAGCAGTTGGATTTTTTGGACAATTGTGGGAACACTTTGCTTAAAATATCTTTGAAACAGTTAAAACCTGCTTTGCTGCGCAAGCAATATACTGCTGCCTGGGAAATAGCTACTGTTCTCAGTTCCTGCTGAAAACAGTAAGAACTTTCTTACTCTACACTGTTATTTAGTTAGAGCTTTCTGCTTCTCCATTATCTCCTGCGTACCCGGAAATTTCTGAGCCCCTATACATACAGCATGTCCTTGAGCATGCCTCCCATAGTGGCTGGACTGTAAATATACTGGAGCAGAACAATAAACAGGGCCGCCCCCAAATAATACTAAGGCTCAAAGTGTTTTCATTTCATTCCCATAACAGACAGTGTCTTTATGTGATGTATCTGCTTTCTACTACCATTTTTTGTTTTATAAAAGTTATAGGTATACAAAAAAAATCAAGTACAAAATATAGAGTTTTCATATACCCTCCTTCACACATGTAGTTCCCTATTAATAATAGTTTGCATTACTGTGGTACTTTTGTAACAATTGATGAAACAATATTATTATAATTACATACTATTGTATGTATAGACTATTGTATAATCTATAGTTTACACTAGGGTTCACTGTTTGTATTCTACAAACCTATAGATTTTTTTAAAATATTTTTTTCTTTATTTTAAAGGAGCTTTAGATGATATATATGTTACATAGAAAATTTAGGGGATTCCCATATACCCCAATCCCTCCCCCTCCCACACTTTCCCCCATTAACAACATCTTTCATTCGTGTGGTACATTTGTTAAAATTGATGAATACGTATTGAAGCATTGCTACTAACCATGGTCTATAGTTTACATTATGTTTTATACTTTGCACTGAACAATTTTATACATTTTGACAAAATACACAACATTGTCAACGTAATTAACTCTACTCAGTTATGTATTTGAATGTGGTTAGAAGGGGAAATTTTAGATTGCATACATGTTACTAGAATAAAATTTTAAAAAGCCATGTGGGATCTAATGTTGTTATTGTCCTTCTTTGTTTTTTTTTTTAATAGTAACCATTCTAGTGGGTGTGATATGGTATCTCATTGTGGTCTTGATTTACATTTCCCTAACAGCTAATCATTTTGAGCATCTTTCCACATATTCATTGGACATTTGTTTATCTTCTTTGGAGAAATGTCTATTCAAGTCTTTTATCCATTTTTTAACTGGGTTGTTTTTCCTTTTGCTATTGAGTTGTAGGATTTCTTTATATATTCTGGAAATTAAACTTCATGTCCATTCTGTAGGTTGTCTTTTTATTTTCATGGTGAAGTCCTTTGCACAAATTTTTAAATTTTGATGAAGTGCTATTTATCCACATATTTTTCCCTTTGGTTGTTAGTGCTTTTGGTGTAAATTCTAAGAAACCATTACCTAAACAAAGTCCTGATGAAGACTCCCTATATTTTCTTCTAGGAGTTATATAGTTCTGGTTCTTATATTTAGGTTTTTGAGACATTTAGCAGTATTTTTTTTTTTGTATATAGTGTGAATTCACCTTCATCTTTTGCTTATGGATATCCTGTCTTTGCAGAAACAATTGTTGAAGAGACTACTCTTTCCTTTTAAATGGACTTGGTGCCCTTTTCAAAATTAATTGGCCATAAAAGAAATGTGAGGGTTTATTTCTGAACACTCAATGCTATTATATATGTCTATGTGTCTGTTCTTGTGCCAATACCATGCTGTTTTGACTATTGTAGCTTTGTAGTGAGTTTTAAAATAGGATACTGAGAGTCTACAATGCAGGTTGTCAAATTTCACTGTCCATAAAAGTTTTATTGGAACACAACCATGCTCATTTATTTAAGTATTGACTATGGCTGCTTTCTACTACTACAGTAAAATTGGGTAGCTGCAAAAAAGACCTTATGGTCAACAAATCAGGTAATATTTACTATCTGGCCCTTCTAGAAAGAGTTTACTAACACCAGTTCTAGAATATTTAGTCTTCCTGGGCCTATGCCTTGTATCCCAATTTCACCAATATCTCAATGACTTTTGTCAGCAACAAGTATAGCAAATTAACCAATTTTAGTCCAGAAGATATAGAAGTGGCCTGGGTACAGTGGCAATGCTAGGGTTCCCTGAGTGGAAGGCCTTTATAAATTAGAGATATCATAAAGGAAGAAGAAAAAGAAAGTGCTACCATGCTACTTGTAGGTCTTATTTCATTTACTCAGGGGTCAACCATCTTTTTTCATCAATCTAAACTAAAATTGGTATTTTCAGTACAGGGGTTGCTCAAACAAATAGTGCCTAACTGCCTTTCAGAAAGATTTTTACCATGTTCCAGTTTCTTCAGTGTTAGTGTACATTGCCTAGTATCTTCTCCAACACCTAATAATAATTTAAAAAATTAACTCTTTTACTTAACTAGGTAAAGAAAATTATATCATATTTAGCTTGAATTTACCTTGATGACTAGCAGGTTTACATCTTTTAGATGTTTATTAACCATTTATATTTTTCTTTCTGTGGCATGCCTGTTCATATCATTTGTTAATTTTTCTAATTCATTTTTAGGGATTTTTAATTACTTGGTTTGAAAAATCTTTGGTAGATACGTTATAAGAATTTTTGTGATTATTTTTAAAATTTTGTTTAGAGTTCTTATTATACAGAAATTTAAATTTTATGTCAAATTATTCCAGCTCTTCCTTGATGCTTTTTAAGTTTATTTTATTGTTTAGGATGGCTTTCTCATGCCAATGTTATAAAAGCATTTTCCCATATTTTCTTCCAGAATTGTCAAATTTTAAAGTATTTATTCCTTTATCTATTCAGGATTTTCTGTGTGATTATACATAAGTTAAAGTTCTCAATTTATTTTTTTCCAAAATGATAGCCACTAGCCCTAAAATAATGTACTGGAATTTCAGCTTTTCAGCTTTTGTGATATTTGTATAGTCACATGCTCAGCTTTGTTTCTGAACTCTGTATTCTTGATGCTTTAATTACTATATCTTCATATTCTATTTTCAAATCTGGTAGAAAAACCTTATAGGGTTTTTATTTTTCATAACTTTTTGATGTCTCTAAAGTTTGGAGCATGCCATTCAGGAACATGAATTACCTCTCTTTTGAATCAGGTCTTTCATTGCCCCCATACAAGTCTTGCATATTTTTCATTAAGTTTTTTCCACAAACATTTTATTTATTTTTTTTGTTACTTGTTTGGGAATCATCTCTACTTTAATTAAATGCTCTAATAGACATTGCTGGTGCATGGAAAATCTATTTACATTCGTATCTCAGTTACATATCTGGCCAACTTACTGAACTCTATATTTTCTAATAATAATCTAATTGGGCTTTTGGAGTTTCATATTGGACATAATATTATCTATAAAGTTTACAGTTTGGGTTTTCTTTCACTGATATTTATTTTTCTTATTTTTTAATTTAGTGTAATTACATTGGCTAAGACTTTCAGTACAATTATAATAGCAAATATTTTTCCTTGATTTTATCTTTGAATAAATATATTTTTGTGGTTCACCTTAAGGAAAACATTTTTTTCTGTTTAAATTTGGTACATGCACTTTATCAGGTGTATGATATTTCCTTGTGTTCTTGATTGAATTTATTTGTGTTTGAATGGAAATTAATATTGAAAATTGTCAAAATTTTTCATAACGTACTTAGTGTTATGTGAGTAACTATTCAGAATAAAACTCGGCTCCCAGTTGAATTTTAGAACCATTTATTCAAGCGGCTGGGCTTGTCACCTTTCCATAGGTGAGAGAGCTGAAGCAAGGCATTAGCTATTTTTTATACTCTTTGCAAGAACCGAAACTAACTTTTAGACAAAGGACTATGCG